>LSSK01000103.1:0-31582 GCA_001969505.1 Zancudomyces culisetae | reverse complement strand
GCCAAAGATATGGATCCAGCGAGACGAGCTGAGGCCATGGCTGAACAGTTTGTTAATGCACAAGAAAGACTAAAGGCAATAAAAATTCTGGCTGATCTATTTGAAGCACGAGTCGCAGATGTAGGCGCTGATAGCATAGTAATAGAAATGTTTGCAAAAATTACCCGACTCGATGCCTTCCTGGAATTGATTAGACCATTTGGTATTTTGGAAGCTGTACGTGGTGGCACCATGGTCATGACAAGATCTAGCCTTGCACGTGCACCTGGAGAATTAGGGTCCTCTGCCGAAGCCGAACAAGAACTTCCTGAAGAGGCAGTGGGTGAGGTTCCAGATCTTTCCCACCTACCACCAAGCTAAATCTGTCCACCCATTTCTACATATATTTTGACTTTAGCTCGTTGCTCTGCCTTCGTCTTTTTTTTTGTTGTTGTTGCTATTGTATCATTTTTCAATGCTCTCGCAATAAAATACTTCAATTTCATTTTGTTACTTTTTATCTCACGGCTAAATATGGAGAGAGGATAGGTAAAGGAGGCTGTGTGCTTGGTCAAACGAGTGCTTTAGGGTTAGTTGTCACTTGTCGACAGCTATAAACAAACACGTTCTATTTTCACAGGTATATCGATTCTTCTATCTCAGCTACCTTGGATGGCCTGGAACCGGCTAGTCATCTATAAATCCTTTTGCGAATGGTGCAAAGAAAATTACACGCCAATTCTGCGCCTTGGTGATTTTATGGCAATTTTGATCCGTTTTTACACGAACCAGTACATTCGCCTAAAAAAAATATTTTTGCTTTTTGTTTTTTGCTTTTGCATATTGTAGCAAACTGAATAGACTAGTAATATTCATAGGTAAATAAACATATATAAACTGTTTCTAAACGCGGCTAGTCTCGAGATAGTCGGCAATTGTACTATTCAAATTTACATTGAACTGTAGGACAAGACAAAGATACATATAGAAAAAGAAAACAGGCATTCAAAATCCTAATTCGCAAATCGAATAAAGGATGGAGCCCGAAAACAAAATTGAATCCATCACCGAGCCAAAAGTCATAAAGGCACCAAAAATAAAACTAAAATTTAAGGTTCCCGAACCTAAAAACTATAACGAGGTACACGTAGTTATTGGGAATAAATCGGAAACCTTTAGAAGACCCAAACCACCAGCTCTATCAACAGCACAGCCGGAAACCCCAAAGACTCGGAAAAAGAGAGGAAAAAGAAAAGGATACAAACACAATTTGCCAATAACCAGCTTTAAACCTAGGAATTTAAAACTAAAGCTTGGGGATAATGGCAATCTTACCGGAACTAAGACAAGTGGATGGTATGATGAATTGAGTGATTCAGATTCTCCCGATTATTACTTTGAGGATCAGTTTATTGTAAGAGTCCCAGAGGAGATAAGTGAAGAGGTTAAAAAGATTGTCGATGCTAGGGAGGTTAATGAAAGAATAGATATTACATTTAAAAGTAAGTATTGTGATTTTGCGTTTAAGAATATTCTAGCACTTTCCAGTAAATTGAAATACATACTACAATCTAAACTTGCTAACATGTGTAGGTAATAGAAGGGCGATATTCAGATTTGATGACAAATGCTACAAGGCAAGGCTTGTTGATCTGCCCACTATAACCGAGTCTTACAGAACGGTGGATAAAAGACAGATTCTTAAGGTGGCAGATATATCACAGGTAAGCAACACAAACTCGCCAGAGTTTGGCGGTTTTCTAAACATAGTTTGGGTACAAACTACCCTTTTTATTTTGCAAGAGTGTGTAGAAAATGAAAGAGAAAACACAGCTTTTAACAGATCAATAAATGTATGTATACTAGATGCTATTAGTCGAGGACTTGATTTTAGATCCAACAGCGGAAGCATTCAAAAATAACGAGCAGATACAAAAAAAAGATATTGTAATTGAGGATGGGATTGCAGCACCGCTTAAAGGAGTATCCAAGTATCGCTTCAGGTCACGGCTATCACATGCAAAGCTGAATTATATTGAAAATGAAGTTTTACGATTATTGGAAGAAGATTTGAAGGCTGTATCAGTTAGTTATGGTAATTATTTGTGCACATATTTATGTATTAGTACGTGAATATTAAACCAACAATGTTGGCCAGGGAGAAAAAAAAGCGAAAAGGATAATGACAAACGGGTTTGTGTATAAATAGAATTACAAGACATTGATACCAAGACAAATGAATATGGAATAATGCAGATGGAAAATATGAAGGAGCGTCAACGTGCTAGCACGAAGGAACCATTAAGCGAAGCTGGTGAATACCAGGAGAGTATGGTTTCTATGGAGGACTATGATGAGGATTTGGCTGCAGAGTTAAGAAGAGGACTGGAGGAATTGGAAGAAGACATTAATGATCAGGAAAAAGAAGACGGTGGTTTGGAATCGAAAACCGAGGAGATCGAGCCTGATGCCGAAAATGAAGAATTTGAAGATGTGGGTACAAGTCCGCAGAATAGTCAAAAATACTCAAGCAATGAGCCCGAAGAAGGTGATGGAGAGGAGGAGGAGGAGGAGGAGGAGGGTGAAGGTAGTGGTGAAGGTGAGGGAGAGGAGGATGAAGAGGAAGAGGAAGACGAAGAAGAAGACGAGGATGAGGATGAGGACGAGGACGAGGACGATGAGGATGAGGATGATGAAGGAAAGAGCGAACAGAAAATACAACAAGAGCTTTTGATTGAAGAAATAAATAACCTTGAAACCACAATCAAGCGCAAGAAGGTTGAGCTGAACTCAGCACCCAACCCCATCATTAAAAAGAGATTTGAAGAGGCTGTTCAAAAGCTACTTGCAGAGTTAAACCACAAAAAGGAACTGCTGAAAAACAGCTAACACTGCTCCAAGGTATGGTGGTACCTGTTCTCCGTCCATTTTTATATTCTGTTCAGCGAGATAAACAAAATAGAATTCAAAACCTTGTAAAGTTCAATGCTCATGTACTCTTAAAGTTGTATTTATTTCGATTAATAAAGGTTGTTTATAGCTACAAGTGAGATGTATATGTCTATTTGCATAAAGTCAATCGTTGGTACAGATGGGTACGTGAGCAAAGACGAGAATTGAAAGTATGAGCTTTTTTTTTTCCATTTATTTTTATCTTTTGCTTGTGAGGCGCCAAAAAGTTAGATTTCTCCCTTGATCAATTCAAACAAGGTGGGTTGTGGTTTTTCGCCACTGCCAATTTTACTCTTTTCGATTTGACTTTTTTCGCTAGCAAAATACCCTATTGCACCGCCAGTGATTCCGATGAATATATCCCATTTCCTAAAATATGAGCAGATTGATTTATAGTAGGCATAATATTCGTCAAAACACGAATACTAGTAATAAAGTTTTGGTAGAAAATAAAAATAAAAATTCAAAAAGTTAAATTACCTTGATACGAAGAATAGATACTTTCTATCAAATTTCATTACCATTGTGTTGTAAATGTAGCTTTTATGGGTGGTTTTTACTGTTGTATTCCGAAAGGATTTTTGTGATTTAACAATGCATTTGGTTATATCTTGTTAATTAAATCAAGAATCAATATTTTTTTTTGAAGAAATATAAATATCGCGAATATGTAAATTATTTTCTTTGGTTTATTTTATTCTTTCAGTTAATTACTTTTAAATTTGTGTACAAGCCAAGAGAAAAAAAAGCGCGAAAAGCAGGATAGAAGCCTGAGCGAATATAACAAAGGGGAGCGAGAATGAGTTTGAAACAATGGATATCAGACAAGATAATTGACATAACGGGAGTCAGTTCACAAGAAATAGTAGAATATGTCTTGTCACTAGGTAAAATTAACATACATTCCATGTATTGCTTGAATCTTTTAGTGAGGATAAATGAATAATGATATTGGATTTATTAAATAGCCAAATCGGCAGAAAGCGAGGAGGTTCTTGCCAAGAAGCTCGGGAATATAGAGGTATTCAAAAACGAGGATGGCTTTGTAAAACAGCTCTATTCTATGGCTAATCCCAAAAGAGTAAGTGCATTTCTGTGATATTTGAAACTTTCCATATTAACTAACTGGGTAGTATGCCTAAAAAATATTTAAAATTTGATTTAAAAAAACTATAGAAAACTGACAAGGTTGAAAAGTCACGCGAAAGTGTAAATAAAGCTAAAGAAAGAAAGGTGGAGTTAGAGGGCTACGACGGGGATAAAACAGAACAAAAATCACAAGAAAAGCCCCCCAAACTAGATTCGATAGGCAAGAGTACACAGATAGCAGTAAAAGGAAAAAGGAAAAAGGATATTTTGGAGGATTTAGAAGATGATTCCGAAGATGAGAGGCAAAGGATAGAAGAAATTAAGCGATTGCGAAAAGGGCATAGAGAAGGTATGAAAGGACGAGGGAAAGAGGGAAAGAGTGGCGAGGAAGATGTAGGAGAGGAAGGAGAAGAGGAGAAAGAAAAAAGGGATTTAAAGGAAAGAGAGGAATTTGAACAAAGATTAAAAGAAAGAGACGAAAAGGGAACAAAGAAAATAGTGGAAGATACGGCAACAAAAGAGTTGAAAGAGCGGAAAAAGCTGCTGAATGATACAGAAAAACGAAGAGAAATGGTACCAGAACTAAGACTTAAAGCTAGACAAAGATATTTGGGTGTTCGTGAAGAGCAGCAGTTGGAGCTGCTAAGAAGAGAAATACAAGAAGAGGAGTACTTGTTTAGTAACGAAAGACTAAAAGATAAGGAAATAAAGGAGTTGGAATATAAAAAGAATCTGCTGCGGTTGGCAACCGAACGAAAGCAACTTAGCAACAAATATGAGGGGTATGAGATGCCAGAAGATTATATTACCGAAAAAGGCAAGATAGACAAGCAGAAAAAAGAGCAGGCACTATATCAAAGATATATAGAACCTGAAGGGGCTGTTGGGATGACTGAGCAGGAAATTTGGGAAAAACAACAGGTAGAAAAGAGTGCAGGGATCAAGGCCAAATCCAAAGATAAAGGTAGTGAATTGCGACGGGAAAAGGTGAAGGAAAAAGACGAGGAGGAAGAGAAGGAGTATGAGTATATTCTGGACACGGAGGCCATAGATTTTGTAATGGAGGAAACGCTGTTTAACGAAGAGGAGAAAACCGAAAGAAACAAGCAGCTGGATGAAATAGAGCGAAAGGCACAAAGTATAAAGCAGGTCCGTGAGTCATTGCCGGTCTTCAAGTACCGCAGCGAGCTACTAGATGCTATAGACAGGTTCCAAACACTAATAATAGTTGGAGAAACAGGGTCAGGCAAAACAACACAGCTTCCGCAGTATCTACATGAGGCTGGATATACCAAGGACGGCAAGCGAGTTGGGTGTACACAGCCCAGAAGAGTTGCGGCAATGAGCGTAGCGGCACGTGTAGCAGAGGAAACCGGGACCAAACTGGGCCATGAAGTCGGATACTCGATTCGATTTGAAGACTGTAGCTCAGACAGAACCAAGATCAAGTACATGACAGACGGAATGCTACTGCGCGAATTTATGACGGAGCCAGATCTATCAACATACTCATGCATAATGATTGATGAGGCACACGAGCGGACGCTACATACCGACATTCTCTTTTCACTAATTAAGGACATTGCTCGGTTCCGTGACGACCTTAAGATTTTGATTTCTAGTGCTACCATGGATGCCCAGAAATTCAGTAAGTACTTTGACGATGCTCCCATTTTCAAGATTCCTGGCAGACCGTATCCTGTAGATATATACAACACAAAGGCTCCAGAAGCGAATTATCTGACTGCGGCTGTAACCACTGTACTTCAAATACATGTTTCTCAACCAAAAGGTGATATTTTGGTATTTTTGACTGGCCAAGAAGAAATTGAAGCAGCTCAAGAAGGGCTGGTAGCCGCATGTCGGGCACTTGGAAGCAAAATCAAAGAGCTGCTGATTTGTCCCATATATGCCAACCTGCCATCGGACTTGCAAGCCAAAATTTTTGAACCTACGCCTGAGAACAGTCGAAAAGTGATTTTGGCTACAAACATAGCCGAGACTTCCATAACTATCGATGGTGTAGTATATGTAATCGACCCTGGTTTCTGTAAACAAAACATTTACAATCCCCGAAGTGGTGTCGAGTCTCTACAAGTAGTCCCGGTTTCCCGAGCATCAGCAAATCAGCGAGCCGGCAGAGCTGGGCGTGTGGGGCCTGGCAAGTGCTTCAGATTGTATACCCAACACTCATACCTAAACGAGTTAGAAGACAGCACATCTCCAGAGATTCTCCGAGTTAACCTTAGCAGTGTTGTTTTGCTTTTGAAGTGTTTGGGCATACACAACTTGATTCAATTTGACTTTATGGACAAACCATCACCTGAGCTGTTGAAGCTATCACTTGAACAATTGTATGCTCTTGGTGCTCTCAATGAAAAGGGTATGCTCACTAAATTGGGCCGTCGAATGGCTGAATTTCCGATGGATCCGATGATGGCGCGAGCCATCATTGCATCAGAGCAATTTAACTGTCCAAACGAAATGGCTTCAGTAATTGCAATGCTGAGTGTTTCTGGATCTGTGTTTTACAGACCAAAAGAGAAGAAACTTGTTGTTGACCAGCTACACGCAACCTTCCATGATTCAAAAGGCGACCATCTGACTTTATTGAATATATGGAATGCGTTTGTGGACAGTGGATACTCACTTCAGTTTTGCCTTGAAAACTATTTGCAGTACCGCTCATTAAACAGAGCTAGAGACACCCGCGATCAAATTGTTTCTTTGATGGAACGTGTTGAAATCAATCTTTCTACAAACCAAAACGACGAAAATGATACAAATAACGTCCAAAATAGTTCATCTCTCACTGCTGATCTAAATGAAAGCCTTAGAAAGGCTCTCACTGCTGGATTCTTTTACAACGCTGCAAAGCTTAACAAATCAAACGCTTCCTACTCCACAGTCAAAAAAAACAACACCATCTATATCCACCCCTCTAGCTGCTTATTCTCTGCAAAAGAAGATCCCCATTCACTCCCCAAATTCGTTGTTTATTACGAACTGGTTTTAACCACAAAGGAATACATGCGTCAACTGATCGAAATCAATCCCAACTGGCTGACTGAGCTGGCTCCTCATTTATACTCTCCAAACGAAGTCAAGTTCACCTGATTTTCATTTACATCCTATTTGTTTGTTTATATATTTGTTTCTTTTTGTTAGTTGAAAATACGTTATTGTTTTTTTTGGTTGTGTTTTTAAATTATTTCAAGCAGGGCAGTTTGTAAATGATTATTCCTGCTAAAATATCATTTAGAATCAGTAGTTTGTTTATATTTATATTTATATTTATATTATACTACATTATATTATATTTTCTTTCGAGTTACCCTGAACATTATCGAAATTCTGCGCTCTCTTGGGACATATTCACCATTCCACACTCTCTGATCCTCAAGTTTGGTTATTTCATGGGTAAAATCGTATCTCAATTCATGACTAATATGCGTAAATTGTGGTAGTTGTGATTTTTTCATCTTTACCATTAACAAGGCAACGAATATCTATACTCTTGACGTGTAATTCTCTAATAGTTTTACTACTTACCTGAAAAAGTACAAACTGCCAGGCTCCAAATATACATCCGCCCTGACTTTAGGATTGTCCACCTTCCTAAACGTGTTGATACTCCTCCCAAGCAAACTTAAACCTCCAACATATAATCCTGAATACTATTTATTTATCATTATCCCAGTTTTTTTTTAATATTCTATTATCGTTTACAATTCTATGGTACTATCTTTCTGCGAAATAACCCTCTGTCAGGTGAGATTGCTATTCATCGCCTACATGATACTTACATTATAATTGTCTACGTGTGCCCATATATTCCCATCGGCATGTAAATCTATATACCCAATAGAAAAATCATCATCAAACTCTAATTAACTCTGAACATTTTATCTACTTCTTCATTAGTACATCAGAATACATAGATACTTTACCTAGTATGTGCGGTGGTAAAAATGACCAGGTTTCTGGAAACAGATCATATACCCGTTTAAGTATCCCTTCTATCTTCTCGTCCGCTTCACGGATGCTTTTACGTCGCAGCAATAAATATTTCTCTTGTTGTTCAGATTCCATCGTTCTCACCACTCTATTATAATAATGGCTCCGTGTTCCCCACAGCCAATCCGAAACTGTACACTCACGGTACAAACTTATTCGCTTGTCAAAATGCTCCTGACCGTACTGCGTTGTGCTTCCACTGTTATACCTCTTCAACTTCTTTTCGCAACCCTTTACTAACAGATCGTGTTCTTCTGGCGTGACAAAGTTGGGAATCAGTACCACCCTCTTTTTGATATTGTCCGCCTCGCTTCCATAATATTCGTACCATTCCTTCGAACACTTTATTTTTATCTCTTTTCCTTGTTTCTCTTCATCCTTTACAGAATTCGCATTTACTACAGAGTCATTATTTCCCGCTTTAGCTCGTTCATTGCTGTTTAATTTATCATACAAGTAGAATCCCACTTTGGTTTTGTCAATATTCTTCAGTTTTTCATTTTCAATTTCACCAACACATTCTTCGCCTGAATTCCCACTTATTTTGACCTTTCCACCGCCTTGGCTTGTATATCTGCAGAATTGTGCACCGAGATTCGCCCTTTTTATCCCAAAAATTCTCCCTGGTAATCCTTTGAATATCATTTTTTTTTAGAGCTTACTTGGAAACTTCCTGTCTAACCTGTCTAAATTCTTTAAAACAACAGCCTTTGGAATATTGAGTCTTGTTGTATAAGTAGACTATAGCTATAGCGCTTCAGATTCTATTACTTTCCCTTTATTTTCAGTTTAACTTTGCAAAAGAAAAATGCTAAATTGGATTAGTAAATGTTTTGGCAAAAACAGGTCCGAGATTTGATGCCAATTCTTTATTTTTATACCCGAAAATACCTTGGATCATAACAAAACCATTGTGCCATATTCAATCAAAAAAAATCAGCCCACAATATTCCAAAGTGAACGATACTCACACCTACCCTCAGTGCTTGAAGTCTCCTCAACAAAACTTATCCCATGGACATGAGCGGAGTAACTCGCCAGTTTCAATTATACTACCATTAATCTTGTGCCCTGCAGTAAGGCATAGTTATAAGTACATTTATTACATGCCAATAGAAAATACCAAAAAGCACATCATCTACCCCTAACTCCTCACAATGCTAGAGTAAAAATTGGATCAAACAAGTAATGCTGGCCAAGTGAAGTAAAAAATATATATAAACATTCCAAGGTTTCTGTATGTAACAGCTGACTAAAAGGCGCTAAAATTTCCTGTCATAATGTTGATAAACTCCTCCTCGTTAACTAAGTAAAAAAATGCAAATAATACGTTATTGAATGGCCAGTATACAGAAATACATTTGAAATATAGAAACTTACTTTTTCCGTCTTCATCCAAATCAAATTCCTTAATCATAGATTCAATTTCACTTTTTGATAAGTTCTCGCCTAATTCCCGAGCCACCATCTCCAAGTCATCTGAACTGATATACCCTTTGTTTTCTGAATCAAATAGCCTAAACGCCTTTCTGTACTCCTCTCGGGGATCCCTCTGTGATATTTTTTCAACCATCAATGCAACAAAGTCTGCGTTTGAAATGCTCGTTTTGTTTTCGGGATCAAGCCGTTCTAGTATCTTTAAAATTTCGTTTTTTTTTACATCAAAGCCCAAAGCTCTCATTGCCACCTATAACATGGTATTGAAATGCTTTTAGCCTAAAAATGCATCGACACAAATGCTCTAATATGCTATACTTGTTATTTTTAAATAAATAAAAAGTAAACATTTGAATATATACAAACTAAGAAATGTATATTTAAATCCTTTTCAGTACCTTGAATTCATAGAAATCCAATCTCCCGTCCTTATCTCCGTCAAACAAGTTGAATGCCTCCTCAATCTCAGACATGTACTCGGCCGCGATAGGATAGGCCTGATGTCTGTACTTGTCTTGCAAAATTTTGTTGCTAGACATGTCGGATGCTTTTAAGTGATACAGGCAAATTTATAATGTGTGCTTATTAGAATCGGTCCCGATAGTCCCCAATAAGTCGTTCAAATATCCTAAAAGTTGGAAATGTATTGCAAGTAAAATATTTGATATATATTTCAAAGTAGAGCAAGCTCAACTATTTCTTAATTCACATTTCATAAATGTTTTGAAAATCGAAAAAAAACGAGAATTACAAAACCAATATTCCTTTCTGCTTTTTTTTTACTTGTTTTGAATAGCAAATAAAATACTGATAAATACTACAGTCCAATAAATTTCGATTTTAAGGCAACACAAAGTTAAAATCAAAAAAATCCGATAATAAATTCATTAGAATGTTCAATTTATATAGCAGAAATATACTAGTGCTTATTGAGCAAACTCTTTAGGACACCCAGAATAGAGCGTAGTTCTTTGTCATTAATCGTGGGAATCTACCACTTTTTAAACGTAATATAGGAAACACTACCCTTTTTTGAGGTACTAAAATAGTTAAAACGAGAATATAAACAAACTTGGAAAAGGAACACTCAGAAATAACGCTAACTAGCTCAGCAGAAAAAAAAAAGACTGGCAAAGTGACTTGAACAAATTAAATCTGATGGATACGATGGAAAACAAAGATTTAGAGCATGTCAAATTGGTAACACAGTGGGTGGACCGTGAACTTGAATATAGAAAGAGCAGGGCTATTTTTGAAATCGAAGGAAACGAGAGGGTCGACGAAGAAGATGTTAGCAGGTAATCATGTTAAACGTGGGTTTACAAACAACTAGACGTTTGTGCTGTTCAAAGAAGTATGAATAACACATGTATTTTATTACTGTCTGTCTACAGATTAATGAAAGGAGAATTAAAACGAACTTTACTCTTAGCTGCAAGGCATTTCAAAGCCGAAAGGTAGGTATTTGGGATACCAACGATATGTGTTTTAATGACTTGGAAAAAGTATGGCTAAATGTAACTTTGATATGTATGTTTCTAGTGAAATAAAGATGATGCGCCAAAGACAACATCGGTAGGTACATATTTGCTTTTATGGTAGCTAAACAAAGAAAAGACTATGGATGTTATACACAACCACTTTACGTTGCACTTACAATGGTATCCTCTAATTCTCAAAGATTTGTAAACACCGAACTAAGAGAGAATGAAAAAATACGAAACAACAAGTATGTCGCTGGATATAAGCAACTGGAAGCGTATAGAAAAGAAAGGTGTGACTTACACGAAAGTGTGATCAGTACAATAAAGCGGAACCAGGCTCTGGAAAACAGAATCCATGATATGGGTAATATCAAAAATCAAGAGTTTAGCCTATATCACTTAAATTGAAGTGGGTGGATAAACACCAAGATTAATGAGTGAGAAAGCATAATTTAAATTCAATTTCAAACAACATAGAAAACCGGATCCAGATAGTAAAAGAGAGACTCAGAGCTAAAAGGGCTAAAAAAATGGTTGACACGAAGCATGCCGACTTTTCCGTAAAAGAACTATGTGAGCTGCAAAAACTAAACTCTGAGCTAAGGCGAACTAACGGTACCATTAATGAGTAAGTATGACAGGCGTTACAGCACCACGTTTGCATTGCCAAAACGATCAAAAATAAGCAAAATAATCTAATAGCATGTGTCTTTTACTCGCCATGAAATTTATAGAAGAAAAAAGGAAAGGGAAATCGCGCTGATAGATCTAACGAATGGTATTGGGACGCTTAACAACAAGCTCTCTCGAAGAGATACCGAATATTACACGTAAGCAACCCACTTTACCCAGAACAATTGTGTTGGTCGACAAGCTTAAACGCCCATGCTTAACTTTCTTATTCTTGGATATAGGAATGTGGACAGGATTAACTTTTTAAAGGGAAATCATATACTAAACCTAGCGAACAGCCTAAAAGTGAGTGAGATATATTTTCTCGGTACTTGTGTTTCATTATATACTCAAACATTGACTATCCTATATGGGGAGAATGAAGTGTGGGTGTTTAACTATTCGTTGGATGGTAAATAATCTTTTTTTTAAAAAAAAAATTCTTGTTTAGGACGCACACCTGGTACATATCGATCAATACTCTAACCTTAACAAGCTGATCTCAGTTAACAAAAAAAGAGAAAACCGATTTTGGTTAGAAATCGATCGGATTTATAATCAAATGGTCTTGCAAGATATAGCATACTCTGTATCAGAGATAAGGTAACTGAAGATTACCTGTACTCCTTTCCTTTTGGTTATACTCTCGAGGCATCTCTTGCACCTTGTTTATAGATGTTAAGTTTCGATTGAATGTAATAATAGAACCAAGATTGTAAGCTTGGTTTACATTCTTGCACGAAGAAAATCGCTCATGCTTAATATTGGCGGGGATAAAGCTCTTGATAAACGTGGATTCAAGGAACTTGATGAATATACTGTACAGATCGAACTAAATATGTCAAAGTACCACGAAGTGCAACAAGTAAGTCTTGAATCTTTTTATCTGATTGTTACTTTCTATTTGTTCTTTGGGTTAAACCATCTACCATACATTAGGCAACAGGACTCTGCGTTAAAGAATATGTGGATGATATACTCGCATATAAACAAAAAATGATGGATATAGTTAATCTTGTAAGTATCTCTTTTGAGTTGGGGATATTTCAGTTTGGTTTGATAGCGTTCCCACAGTATGTATCTATTATCGGATTTTTTAAGCTTTAATACAACTGCGATAAAAGTTTATAGAGGAAAATAAATATTTATTTACTCTACAAAAACTACTAGAACTGGCCTCTGGAAGAAGAAAGACTAAAAAAAAACGCTAGCAATTTGATAACCAATCTAAAGTATTATGAAGGAACAGGTCAAGATCTAGTTGAAGCACTTGAAAGTAAAGATTTCAAGCAGCTGTTTGATAAGCCCAGGATAAAGTAAGCAAATCTTTAGTAACTTTTTTTGTCCTTCCCTCTACTCTCCCTTTATGTAAAGCTAACCAGTTTTTGTAAATCATATGATCCACTTTAGAGAAAACTCAGCTTTCCTGTCAACAGGCATATTGACTTGCGAGGTAAGCCCACCTTCTTAATATTTTTATTGAGGCTGCATTTAGATTGATATTTAATTGCAATTTTTACCCTCATGGCTACTCCAGATCCCTATATAAACCCTCTCTCCGAGATTTATGTCTTTTGGGTATATAAAAATATTTATTTTTCACATTTGGTTCATACTCAATAGCTAAATAAAGCCAATCATTATGAGCTAATGCGCATTACAGCTGACGGTAAACTAACACCATATTCATTATTTGTGCTCGGCGGCAAACACATTTTTTAAGTTCACCAAGTTGTGACCCTTCTTACGTTAATGGTTTCAAACGACTATAATAGATTTTTTCACCACTTTGATGAATACTGCTCTAAAAAGTCTTCAATCGGAATATTCAAACAAATTTGAAAGCCAATGTAAGTACAGATTGATTAATAATGTTCATATCTGAGTGTTGTACTATAGAATGGGCCTCTAAAAACATAGATAAGTCTGCTATTGAAAAGTTGAAACTTGAAGGGTGGTCAAGGATGGATAATATAAATCAACCAACCCAACTGTCCGGCATATTCCAGCATGTATCATTAGGTAGGATAAACGCACTTTTACTCAATCATGTCTATGTTAATGGTTATTAGAATTTTCAAGTCTTACTCAACCATACCCAGCCCTGGGTCAAATGAAGTCTCATCGATACAAACAACCTAACTTATATGATAATCTAATATAACAGATAATGATGACACAACCCAAGCCCGACTACAAAACATAGAAACGCGGATTAAAAATGTATTATCTACTCAGACTGCAGAAATTCAACCTATATTGAGTAGTATTGATGAAATCTGCGCTTTCCATTCAAACTTTTTTACAAAGGCGCCTGTTTCTTGGCATAAGCGAAATGGATTGGAATATCATAAATACATTGCAATGGTGCATGAGAAATCCAACGATACTTAGTTGTTTTTTTTTACTGATTATCCCCTCTATTTTATTTTTTCAGTTCATTATACATCTTTTAGAAACACAACTGCCGTAATTTTATTATTACTGTTAGTTTAGTGGTTAAATGCTTTTTTGCCTGAGAAACAACTTTTGTTATAAACCGTGTCGGTTAAAATGGTATTTCTCAGCATGATTTTATTAGCATTGTTATTACAAACCTACATCAATACATCATACAATGAACCAAAATCATGGATAGCAATACACGCTTTTGTGTGAGTATAGACATTTTTTGTACATATCTGAATTGTTAATCGTTAAATATACAGTACAACAAATAAGTTTTTAAAGAAATAAAATAAAAAGTTATTGGCAAAAAAAAAGGCTAAAATTGACATTTAATTCAAAGTGTGTAGTACATATTTTATAAGTCTTGCTGGTCTAGCCAGAATTGCTACTTTGGATACCAAGTACACTGCCACTGAATTCATCAGTAAAGCGTTTTTGTGTGAAATAGCTAGTATCTGTCTGTGGCTGTTGGGATACTTGATAGGTTTGTAAAAAGTTCTTAAAACGACTGTTCTCGTTCTCAGACGAGTCGGTAGTAGGCGTACTGCTCAGAACACCGTACGTATTTTGGAAATTTCTGTGAGTGTAATGTAACGAATAGCAAGCGTTGTAGTCATCAGCAGCCTCCAAAAGCAGACTTTGACTTTGGTTTTGATTCTGGTTTTGGCTTTGACTTTGGCTGTATGAAGAATACTCGCTTTTCGGTGGCAGGATATCATAATTACTTGTGCTGCCGAATTGTAAACCACCGCTTTCGAAACTTGAAAGCCCAGTTTTTTTATCACTTTGACATCCTTTTCCATTTAGTGCATCTAGCGCCAAAATTCTGTTGATAGAACGGTTATTACTATTTTTGTCGAGTAGGCTATTTCCGCTATTTCGAGCTGTAAAAATAGGCGAAGATGGTGGCGAATAACGGAAATTGTCAGAAAATATATTATAAACATTCTCACTCCCTACACTTGATGTCTCAGTGTGTTCCCGAGAAGCCAAAGGTTGTATTACCACGCTTATAGGTCGCGTATTTGGAGACTTAACTTCCAGATTGTTTTTATTAAGACTAATACGCTTGGAGCTCCTGCTTTTAATGTCAAAATTGTCAATTGGTAGGTTGTGGTTGCAAACAATATCTGATGATCCCGTGTATTTTTTGTTTCTTGACTGGAAGCTCTCGATTTCAGGGGTATGGCTTTTGCGATAAGATGAATGACCCGAGTTTGGTAGAACAGAATTTCTCTTATTATTTACTGTGTTGTTGCAATTATCATTACCAAGAGGTTTAAATAAATCTACCAGAGATTGAGGTAAAATATATGAGCATGCAGGTTCATCCTGAGAATAACCTGAACGATTATTGGTACTGTTCCTAAAGCTTGGCGTACCAAACTCTGTATCAGCTTGTGTACTCGAATGTGAAAACGAAAGGGATTGTGGACGCGTTTGTGGCGAATGAAGTTTAGGTTGTATTCCTGCATCATACATTTGCGGCGTTCTAGCTGACTGTAAACCGGAAATTTTGTTTTCAAAATACCACGAGCTCGTTGGAAAAGGTGTTAAGTCTAAGGAATAGTGTAATTGATTTCTTGAAATACCTCCATTCCTTTGGTCAAAATTTAAACACTCGGCCAGCTTTGAGTGTACATTTGCATTGTTTATAGTCCTCATTCCGCCTTCTGGAACGTTTAAATTTTTGAACGTATTGTACATTTTAATAGAATTATTATCCTTGCTGTTAGGGTTCTCATTATACCCATTACTAGAATACCCATTTCTATCCTCAGTCCACCCACTATCATTTTGTACGCTCCATGTGAACCCAGCCATACCTCTGTTACTATCTCCTTTTTCCGATCCTTGACTCATTCTCTTCCAGTATTTTTTTCTATCACCTTCCATATTCCACGATCCAATGTTTCTGAATTCATTTTTTTGGATGGTATTCTTGTTTCGGATCACATTTTCAATACTGGAAACTTTTGTTTGTTCGGCTGCGGCGTATTTTTCCAACATCAACTCATTGTGTTCTAAAGGTTGTTGCGGATGAAGCAAGGCACAGCTGCTACCGTACTTGCATGTGCTTTTTAAATAGTATGTGCAAATTTGTTTCTCTGTAAACATCTCCAAATTGTGTGAAAATAAACAGTTATCACCTGCAGTACAGGCCCCTAATCTATAAAATCTACATGGTATGTGCTTTGTTGATCCACCTATTAATTATATTGCCAAAATATTAAATACTTGAAATAATTACAAATATAATAGATTATTGTAACCATTCTGAGAACATCACACATACTGGGTAGGTTTTTATGTAAGGAATGTTGTTCTTACCATTGTGTCCTCCTCCACTTCTGTCTGTTTTGTCACACTCTGCAACCTTTTTTTTCTCAAACCTATTCTTGGTTTCCAGCTTTTTGGTTTTTGTTTGCTGTCTTTTCACTAACTCTCCCAACATCGGTATAGCTATGTTGATAGTAAGTTTTATATGCTTTTTTGATGACTTTTTTTGCCTATTGTTTATTTGCTATCTTTTAGCTTTTTTGTTTTTTTGCTTGGTTACTCCAAGTATCATATGAATTACTTGTATACTGGCTTTTGTTTGTATATTAAAATTCTTTTGTAGTTGAACTTTTCTTAAACTGGCTGCTCTTTAACATATTGATTTTTAGTACGTCCTGATCGATGAGCCGCCTTTTATACTTTTATTATTTTATTTTATGAGTTGTGACACTAAACCTAGTGTTGGTTTAAACCTGTTATTAAATTATACCACCTATTCGTATCAGCTGTACTATGGTTAGACTTGTATATAAAATAATGTTAATACTAAAATGAACTATAAAATAATGGTTATTCAATTAACTGTATTTGTTAGCCCCTCCTCAAAAAAAGAAAAGACAATTAACAACCATTTATGTCGTTATATTTTTCTGGATTATGTCAACAAAAGGAACAGCGTCATAATTCATTTATACTCCAAGTTAATTGTTCTAGAGAATGTACATAATGAATACAAGCTTAGAAAATTGTTCTTTTTGATGCTAGACATTTTTGACGTCTAATGCAGTTAGAATTTTGCTGTGCTTATTCCCGAAACTCGATTTTCTTGGAATAGTACAATCTAACAGCAGCACTAGCCCTCCCTTTTACATTTTTGCAGTATTTATCCCTCTCGCTTCAACGGACCTGTCTCTTCACATTAAACGGGAACAGGTGAAAATACACGCATTATCTTTCTCACCATAACACAACACCGGACTACATTTTTACCCTGTAATACATCATTTTTTTATTCTCACCACCCAAGAAATATTTTTTTTTTTGTAACAATTGGAAGTGAGTGTAAACATACTGGATACATTGAATCAGAAAATGTTAAACACAATAAAAAAGGGAAAAGTGGACATATTATTTTTTTTTTAATTTTCCTGATACACCAAACAAAGATAAAGGTTCCCATTCCAGCCACCAAAACGGCATGAACTTTTTTTTTGTTTACACTTAACACCTGTTTATCTCAAGACCTTCATGTACCTCAATATTCATATCTTATTTCAAAGTTCCATACAAACAACCTTCCCCTCCCTTTTAACCACATCATCTGTTTTTATTATTTTTCGGGTGTAATAACAATTACTATAATTTTCTCATAACGGTTTTTTTCTTATCCCCACTCATAATTTCAAAATCCTCTTGCGTGTATTTAAGGCATTTATTCCCAGGTCTTTGTGACTTCTTGGCTCTATTTTTTACAGAAAAAACGATCACCTCCCAGGGCTGTTTATGTTTATTTGCTAATTCATTTTTTAATAGCTACGTTATTCAATCCTGCAATTATCCTTCTGTTATTTCTTTTTTTAAATAAAGAGAACTTTAGTCAAAATATTGCACTTGACTGAATGCTCAGCGAAAAAACTCGTTTAGTCATATATCGTCTTGTGTTCTTATATTTTTAACAATATATATGGTACTTTCCCCCTTTTATTCTCCCCTCTCTTCTTTTAACTCTTTTTCTCTTTGTTTTTCTTTCCCACACGTGTCTGTACTCGTAATATCAAGGGAGTTTTATTCATTCGAGTGGAAAACTTTCAGTGCTCTATTGTTACCGCACACTGCTAACACGATTATATTTTTAAACATTTGTTTGTATAAACTACCTACCATGTAACAATACTAATTTACTAAAGTAGCAAAAATCAAGGATGCAAAGGACATAGTAATGTGTTTTTAACCAAGTACCTTTGCAGTCACTTGGTTTTTTTTATTAATTGGTTTCATAACGGAGTATGTATGTTAAATAAATTTATTCCCTTCCTTTGTTTACTTGTATTTCCACATAAACCATTTATTCTGTAATCAAACATCCCCATCCCATTAAAAAACATGCTAGCAATCAACCTGTTCATGTAAACTACATTTATTTCAATTTCAACAATGTAATAGCGGCCTAAATTTCAACTTCAAACTCCATTACCTTTACCTGAAGTAACCCCACCCCACCCCCTCCAAGATTTTTGGAGTACTCTTCCAAAGACATGAATACTACTTGATCCTATGCAATAGCTGTTTCTCATGCTTTCTCCGGGTCAACGTAAAAAACCATAGTCCTGTTAAATACATCTGTAGTAAACATTGAGGTTGCGATTGAGATCAAAAAACACGGGGTAATGGCGCCGTAATAGCCAATATATGTTTATATGTATGTTTGTGCCTTTGGAAAATTGCAGTTATATAAATGTCTATTCTAATCCCAAGTTAGTGTTACCCAAATTAGTATTGCCAATGACGAAATTAACACATATTTGGTTTTTAATGTACAGCACACCCAGGGAAAATTCCCTCACAGCACTTAATAACCTGACATCATTTAAATTAAATACCACTCTACAGTTTGTTTCTGAAATGATATTTGTCACCACATCACGTCCTTTTTCAGCATTGCAAATACTGACCATTTCTTTAAATGATATAAATGAAATCGCCATAATTTTTGTAATACGTTTTTTTTTTCACATCACTGTTTGCGACCTGGGTGCACAAAAAGTGTTTTAGTCACGTGTGTTCTTAGTGATTTAGGAAACAATCACACAAATTAGCTTTTCCCTAACGTCTATTTTTTATCTTAATATTATCTTATTATGCTCATTAACCATATTATTAAACACACATTAGTCTAGAGTTCTAGAACTGCCAAAATACAGCACTTTGATCATCGGTTGGTATTAACATACTTAGTCTAAATTCCCTTTTTTTTAATACATGGGCTTCAGTAATCAGCTATGATACCCAATATCCAAAACGTAAGCTCTCAGTTGAGTATTAAGCAGGTATTTTTACAGATAGCCAATGTACCACTATGTCGCAGATACACCATGTAGCTCTATCGATATCACTGCCATCTGAACATTTACTTTTTATTACTTCACTTTTTCATTTTTTTGTTGCTAAATAGCAAAGTCTATCATCTTAAAAAAAAACAAAAGAGATATAATGGATTAAGTCACTACTATAAAGCATGCACTTCCCTGAATGAATGCCTGAGCATGATAAAACTTGGTACTCGTGCTGCCTTATACGCCTGTTATATTTTTTTTTACAAACCGCTGACCAGCCGATAAACCGACTGTTGGTGAACAACGCCGCTTTGTACTACAATGTGTTTTTATTCTTTGAGGAGAGGAAAAAAAAGGCACTCAGAGAAACATAGGTAATGCCCATGATTTATGTAAAGTTTGAATAGTTGTTTTTTAAAAAAAAACAGATTAGCTAGGAGGAAGGTGTGACAAATCAACATCTTTTACGTCATCTTCAGCTTGCGCTGAGACGCCATCGCTAAAGAAAGACAATTTAGCGGTTCTGGACATTACAATTTGGCCGGATCTTGCGGCTTCAAATATTCCAAATGGCTCTATAAGACTCATAAAAGCATTAACAATAGAAGGCTTTGCGCTTAGTTCAACAACTGCAGAATCTGCACCCACATCAACTATCTTTGCATTGTAAAGTGAAGTAATTTCCTTCAAGTAGCTTAGCCGCTTGCTAGAGTCGAGAACCATTTGATAGATATCGCTATTATCAGCTCCGTTGTTTTCTGTGTCGCTTGTTGAAATATTCTCTGTTTCGGTAGTCTTTTCCGCGTCATTGGTGCTTGATGGCGCTCGAGGGGTGTGCGAATTTGCCCCATCAAGTTTGAAATCAGGTCCAATAAGTGAAACCTTTGCCAAAAGTATTTCTCTCGCTACAACTTTTGAACCAGTCAGATTGACAACTGCCCAAATTTGTGGAATTTCCTCAAGCTCCTTTTGGGCCTGGATCATTTGGCTTTCTGCGCCTTTAATAGTAATCGTCATTCTACTAAGACCCAAGACCTCGGTCTTTGCAACCACCAAAGAATCGATATTATACCCACGCGCTGCCATAATTCCAGCACAGCGTGCCAGGATTCCAGGCTCATCCTGCATAAAGCAGTTCAAAACATATTTGCTGACCGCAGGTTTGGTGTTGATTGAAGCATTTTGAACAAGATTGCTGACAGTTTCTTCGGTTGTAAGCTGGTACAATGCTGAATCGTCCATGTGTTCTACATCACGGAAAGAAGAATAGTAAAGCTTTGCAGCATTTTTCTGGTAAAGCGAGTTCAAAAGATTTGGTTTATTTAGTGAGTTGATTGCGAGGCCCTTTCGCAAAGTGCGGCTAATTGATCTGGCAAACATTCTGATTCTATGTAGTGATATTAAACTTAGAGCTTGCTCCTCTCTTATTTTGCTTAACACAAGATGGCCCTTTAATTATATAAGATTCGCCTTTCAAAAAAATTTTCTCCAACAATTCCCCTGTATTTTTTTCAGCAAAGCTGTTTGAAAATTCAGCGAGTCTTATGTGTTGATGTTTTGATGTGTAGAAGTGTCATTACAACTGTGATTAACCTAAATACGAATGAAAATTCGTTGATACGAACCATGAATAATAACAATTTAGGGAAATTGGTTTTTCCAATGGTTTTCGTAGAAAGGAGAACCGAAATTCACTTATTTTTCAATTTGGAAAACTAAAATCGAGGAAAATGGCCGTGCGAATAGATGGAACCAACAATCAACTAACTAACTGATGATGCAACCTGGTCTTGTACTTGTCCTTGGGATTGATGTTTGTTAATTTGCTTTTCTGTTTTAACTTTATACCTTCTCATACCCACACTTCCCACTTTCACATATTAATGGTATATAAGCACAAGCATCTGATAGTGTAAATTTGCTAATGGCACTGCATAAGTATGCTGGTATCAATATAATCCTCCCATGTGAGCTTTGACTTTATTTTCAATTGCGTCAATGGCTTTAAAAAAACTAGAGATACAATCCAAATAGATATCTCGACAAGGATGGATGAAGCACAACATTTTCAATTCGTTATTCCACTACAAGTCAGGACCATATACTAAGAGTAAAAATAGTAAATACTATTGGAACAAAAAGATGTTTATTAATCCGAGTGGAAACTAGTTAAATTCTTTGAATCTGTTTGTGTTATCCTCAACCAACTCTAAATTCTTTGGTGAGATAAATAGTGATTCAGCTGTACTCAACACCAAACCCTCAGCATTCTCGATTTGTGCAGAAACGAACGCCTTCCTTCCATTCAACTCAGTGAGCTTGGCTTTCAAAATCAAAATTTGATTAACAAGCGCCGGTGCCTTGTAAGTTATATTTAGATATGCTGTCATACCGGTGTTGCGTGGAAGATTTAGGAGCGCAGGTCTGGCCATAGCTTCATCGTAGAGCATCGCCTGGACACCGCCATGGGTAATTCCAGGGTGGCCACACAGTTTTTTGCCAATATAGAATATGTATATGCATTCTGTTTTGTCATCTTTGACAAACATTGTTGGGGGCAACAGCAAATGATCGGGCTGGTTAAAAGTATCGTGTAAAAAGCTCTGGCGAACTCTATTTTCATCCAATCCGTGGCTCAATAGCACTTCACGCCAAATTTCGGATTTTTCCCTCAGCTCTTTAACTATACTTACATTTGAAACCTCATTTCTCATGCTCTCTAGTGTCTTTTTTGGTTCTTCATTTTTGTTTTCTTCTGCGAGTAGCTCCTGTCCAAATTTTGCGGAATCCGTTCGGGTCGCGCTCAGCTTCCTTTGTGAGAGTATGTAACTCATCCCCGCACCAAGGAGGAAGAATGTTGACGAAATTCCGAATCTTTTGGCCATCAGTGATTTGAATGTTGGTACCGGTATTTTGTTCGCCACCTTTGATTTGTTTTTCCCCCCGAGTATATATTGGTGTTTATATAGCTCTTTGTTTCTGTTGTTTAGATTGTTTTTTGAAGTAAAAAGTGGCTGCCTTTCTTGGCTTTTTCTTTTGTTTGACTAGCCGGAGGTACGAAAGAAAATAAAGGAAACTCCTCTGCATAAAAGTGAATGATATTGGTAAGATATGGAGGCAGCATTTGTCATGAAAGTTTGGGGGCGCTAAAAAAAAAAATAAACAAAAAAGAAGCGGCATTTTTAAGGGCATTGATAATCCTTTGATTGACTTTATTTGTTGGCCTTTCAAGCTAGAACGTGAATAAAGTACTTGTGTTCAACTAAATGTTCAAGTTTTTCAATATTCCTGGAGTTGGGAGGGAAATAACGGATTGATGTACTAACATTTACGCTATGGCTTTGTTCTAGAAAATAAAATAATTTTTTTTTCTTGCACATGAAACTTTGAAAAGAGGATTTGGAGTTTACGCAAATGTGATTTTTACATGTATTTGGCTATATCATCAAATAAAAAGTTATATTTGGTCATAGATCATATAGGAGGGTAACGAGGAATATGAAGAATAAAAATCACGACTGATGCGTGAAAATCGCCCCATGTGATAGTTTAATGCTGATTAAAAGATGCTCAAAGGCTTGGGAATTAAAAGATGACAAAAAACAAGCAGTGTGCAGTCCACTCAGAGCTGGTTCGGAAACTGCGAGTAGGGAGAGAAGATGGGTCAAGAAGGGAGAGAAATGTGGCGTATAGTATGAATAATTGTGATACAACTGTTTTTATTCTTTTGAATATAAGAATGGATATATCCATCGGTAGCATGGGAGTATGAATCAAAGCCACAACATCATAACTGCTTGTAGCCTTAGTGTTACACTGAAGCATGAATATATATCTATATTTGTATTTACTTTTCAATGCCAAAAAAAATCAGATAGATTACTAATGTGATTGCGGTAAAACTGGGGGGGGATACTTGAGTGAATACTTTAATACAAATTAGAAGCCAAGAATTTGTGGGCTATACTTGATGTTATCTGATAAAAAGACATTTATAGAAGATACATGCATTTATTTTATTAGGCATCAACAAAATGTGGGGAGGGATATACTGGCATTTGTGTAATAGAGGTTGCAATTTCCTGAAATTTATGAACACTCGATTAATTTTAATGAATAAAGGGGTGGTGGTGTGTGGTAAATGGAATGATGTGCTGATGTAAAATACTAATAGATGGAGATAGGTTTACTATGTATTATAAAATTATCAATAATGTTGTTCAATTCAGTATGTTTTCTTTTTTTGTTGTTATAGAAAGTAGATATTGAGTTGTAGTATATGCACATTTGAATTTATTTGCTTGAAATATTAATGATATTTGAGAGTCTGTGCGTTTTTTTCTTCTTGAGGAATCGTTTGTATTTGAACGCAACTAGGCTAAAGCCATATAAAATACACGAGTGCACTGACATAAACATAAACATAAACAACAACATATTTGTACATGTGTACATGCATATACATTTTTGTGTGTGTGCATTAGCTTGCTATGTAATGTAAGAGGCTTGTATGTCATATTGCCATTACTTCAAATTTTTCTTTTAAAAAAAACGAACTGTTCACTAAGCATATTTCCTAGTTTTTTTCTTTTTTTTTCAAGAAAAGTTGGCAAAATATGTCGAAAGTATTTTAGCCAACAAAAGAGCAGTATCCAAAGATAACACAAAAGTTGTCTTGAAAATAAAAGAAAACCGAAACTAATGGGATTATGGTCGATTAGATAAATCTCGCATTAATCATACCAATAAGCAAGTTTTAGTCTCTGGGTAATAACAGCGATAAATAACACTTTTCCAAAAACTGCAAATGGTTTTAAAGCCTTTATTTTACAATTTTATTTTATTGCTGGGATTATTTTGAATGGAAGGAATTGTGTCAAAGTGACGGATTACCCAAATGTCCTTTTGCATGAACAATTTAATATTTTTTGCGTTATTTTTATTTTATACTTTGTGTTTTAGGTTTGATAGCGATTACAATTAAATCAGTATTTTAATTTGTAGATGGGAAAAAAATGTAAGCAATAAATTATTGGCTAAATATTTGCTTTTCGTTAATAAAATCAAACAAGATAAAAAGGCTATAGGGCAGTAAATAACACATCATAAAGACAAATAAAATTAAATGATAAATATGAAAAAAAAATTACCGGACAAAAAAAAACGAGGAGGCACGTGTGGTGTTATTGATGAGGTTTGTGTTGGACAGATTATCAGAATCAGATAGTTATTAAAAAAGAGTGCACTGGAGGAGGGAGGATAGGGGAGAGAAATAATGAGAAAGATGACGGAGAGAATGTGATACTAAGAAAAGTAGACAAAGGAAAGCAAACGAGAAAAGAAGAGAGGATGAGGATGAGGATAGACGCAAAGATGGATGAGAAAGTTGAGGATTTGTGTAATGAGTGGGTATGTGCATTAAATTAAATCTTGGGTCTTTTTTTTCAGGTGCACGAAATAAAGGCAAAAATATTTGAAGAAAAAAATTTTTTTTAAGGCTTGATAAGGTAATGGGGCTAGCTTTGATTAGTTGGATGAGGCTATTACAAGAGTGTTTGGTGAGAGGTTTGAGGAGGATGATGGTGACAATGGTGATGATGATGGTGGGTGAAAGTGGTTTTTTTGGGAGGGAGAGAGTGCTCACATATTATGACAATTGGTAGAGGTACGCGATATTTAGTGAGTAGTGGAAAATGGCGGATGTGTTTAGGTTTTTGTGTGATGGAAAATGGCAGCGATATTTAATCGTTGCATTGGTTGATTATTGGTATTTTATGGTGGCCAAATGACGGATTAAAAATAAAATCTAAAACAGGGGAGGGGGGGGGCAAGGAAGGGAAGGGGAAAAGAGAAAGGGAGAAGCGAAAAAGGTAATAGGATTTAGTGGAAAATTTTTTTTTTTTGCATTTTTTGATGTTAGTGATTTTTAAGGTCTTGGTGACTGTTATTTTCACATTAGACAAAAGGAAAATACGTGGGGTAGGAAGGAAGGAAGGAGTGAATGAATGAATGAAGGGGAGATTACAAAGAAAATTGAATGAGCATAATCAGGATGGATAAAAATTAACAATGCGATGTTAACAGAAAAAAGTTAGTGACAAAGATCAGCGGGTAAACATTTGGAAATCCAAGTCAAAATGACCAGCTATTGCGAGTTTCCAAATGCTGCCAAACTAAAGTAAAACTGTTTGTAATAAAATAATACTATTAATAATGATAATAAATAATGAAATATAATATTGGGCAAATCAAATCTCATGTACTCACACAAGTTGGCCTTGGATAAATTCAAAAATCACATCGGGAAATATATTTAAACCGACCTTGAATCGCTGGCTAATTTGTAATTACAAAAACCGAGCTTACAAAAAAGTAGAGTAGAAAAAAAGAATACAATAAATTACAAAAAAAATTTTATTATTTTTTTTTTAGCTTTATCATTGATTACAGCCAATAAGTAAATAAGATTGCAAATTTGGTGAAATACAAAATAACAAAGATTTAAAAGAGGAACTTTTTTTTTTATCGGTACTAATTTGTTACATAAAGTCTCAGTAAACAACTTTCACAAAGACAAGTACCAAATTATTATTTATAAAGAATAATAAAAGGTAACAAGTGGGAAGCAAAAAAAAAAGAAAGGCAAATAGCTGAATTTGCAAATTTGCTTTAAAAGTTTGGGATATATAGAGTTTTAACAACCAACTATAAGGTAGATTAGCAGAAGACTGGGGGGAAACGAAATAAGAAAAAGAGAAAGAGATAAAAATGACAGGAATAATAACAAGAACAGCACTAGGGCTACGAAATAACGGTGGCAATAAGTGTGCAAACACAATGGCTGCGTTTGGAAGGAGGAGGTGGTACAATAACAAGCCAAGGACACCAACAATAACAAAGACATCAAAGCCAGCAGCATACTCTGCCAGGCCTATGAGTCAAGCAGCAATCAAAAGCACTACAACACAAGAAGGAAATGGAGCAGTGTTTCAACCAGGAAACACCATAGCATCCAGTGGAATAAAGAGCGAGATAGAGTATGATGACAGCAAGTTTATAGGGATGACAGGAGGACAGATATTCCACGAAATGATGTTAAGGAATGGAGTTGAGGTAGTCTTTGGATACCCAGGAGGAGCAATCCTTCCGGTATATGATGCTATATACAATTCTGAACACTTTAACTTTATACTCCCCAGACACGAGCAGGGAGGAGGGCATATGGCAGAAGGATATGCTAGAGTAACAGGAAAGCCAGGAGTTGTGGTTGTAACATCAGGCCCAGGGGCTACAAACGTCATTACACCAATGCAAGATGCGCTATCAGACGGAGTACCAATGGTTGTATTCACAGGACAAGTCACAACACAAGCCATTGGCACAGACGCATTCCAAGAAGCCGATGTTGTAGGAATTTCACGATCGTGTACTAAATGGAATGTGATGGTCAAGGATGTTTCAGAATTGCCACGAAGGATCAACGAAGCGTTTTACATCGCCACCACAGGGCGACCAGGACCAGTACTTGTAGATTTGCCTAAGGATGTTACCGGTGGTATTTTGAAGAAACTAGAGCCACACTCCAAGAGACTGAACATTCCGACAATCCGCAAGGATGAGAGCTTTTATAGCGCAAAACAACGAAGTCTTGAAAAGGCAGCCGAGCTGATTAACAAGGCCAAGCGACCAATAATATATGCAGGACAAGGTATTTTGGCCGATCCACAGGGACCAGTGCTTTTAAAGCAGTTGGCAGACATGTGTGACATTCCAGTTACAACGACGCTTATGGGACTTGGAGCATTTGATGAAACCGATCCAAAGTCACTGCACATGTTGGGTATGCACGGATCAGCATATGCAAATTTGGCAATCCAACGGGCAGATTTGGTTCTTGCATTAGGAGCACGATTTGATGATCGTGTAACAGGTAGCGTTCCACACTTTGCACCAGCAGCACGAGAGGCATCACGCAACGGAGCAGGAGGTATTGTCCACTTTGACATTTTGCCTAAAAACATCAACAAGGTTATCAAATCCGATGTGGCAATTGAAGGAGATGTAGCACAAAACCTAGCACTGATGATGCCGCTTATCCAGCCAGCAAAACATACAGAGTGGCTATCACTTGTACAAATGTGGAAGAGCAAGTATCCATTCTACTATGAACACGAAAAGACACCAGATTCTATTCTCAAGCCACAATCCGCAATTCTAGAAATGGACCGACAACTGGCTGACCGCAAACACGAAGTCATTATATCTACTGGTGTTGGACAACATCAAATGTACGCTGCCCAGTACTACCGGTGGCGCTACCCACGCACATTTGTTACATCAGGTGGACTTGGAACTATGGGATACGGAGTACCTGCAGCAATTGGAGCAAAAGTCGGTGCCCCCGATAAGATGGTTATTAACGTCGATGGAGATGGCTCATTCTCAATGACTGCAATGGAAATGGCCACTGCCTCGCAATTCAACATCCCCGTCAAAATGTTGCTTCTCAACAACAACTTCCAAGGTATGGTACGACAATGGCAAGATCTGTTTTATGATAAGCGCCACTCTCATACTGGCATGAAGAATCCTGACTTTGTCAAGCTGGCTGAATCTATGGACTTTAGAGGTCTGCGTGTTGATTGCCGAAGGAATTTGCCTGCCGCAATGAAGGAGTTCCTGGAAGAAGAAGGTCCTGTCTTACTAGAAGTTGTTTGTGATCCTACCGAACATGTCTACCCAATGGCTCCTGCTGGTAAAGGTCTACATGAAATGGTTCTTGGTTATGGTCGCAAAATTGACGATTAATTAATTAATTAATTAATTGACTAGTTAGTTAGTTAGTTTCTTTTTCTTTTTCTCTTTCTCTTTCTCTTTCTTTTGCTACTCATTCTTTGTTGGTTATATACATATACCCCCATTTAACTTTTAATGCTATATTACACCACACTATACCACACTATACTATGCTATACTATACTATACTTTATTATAATTTTTATTTTTTACTACTAAAAATTATAATTAAAACTATTCTCTTTTTCTTCTCGGTTTGCTATGTTTATTACCAAGTACTGGTGGCTGGGCTTGTTGTGGAGGTAAAGGTGACATTGATGATGGCTGTGATGATGCTGATGGTTGTGGTGGTTGTGGTGGTGGTACAAATCCATGTGGTTTATAATTGGGACGTGGTTGGTAAGATTGGTATTGCTGGTACTGCTGGTACTGCCCAGGTTGTGGTTGTGGTTGTGGTTGAGATTGTGGTTGAGATTGAGATTGAGATTGGGAATAGGTATGTGGCTGATGTGGATGTGGATGTGGCTGATGCGGATATGCGTTGGTGTATGGGTATGAGTACGGATGCGGATGTGGTTGTGGATATGGATATGAGTATGGATGCATATTTAGATGTGGATGTGGATGTGGATGTGGATGCGGATGTGAATATGGATATGGATAGTAGGCAATATATGGCTGTTGTTGTTGTTGCTGTTGTTGACTCAACGCCAATTTGGTACCATCATTACTGTCATTATTATCCTTATTTTGTTGGTTTTGTCTGGTAACGTTTTTACCTGCCTCCAAACCACTCTCACTCTGAGGCTGAACTATAGCAGGTGGATACGGCAGAACATGCACTGGAATCATTGTAGGAATATGTTGTTGGTTAGGCTGCTGGCCTCCTGGAATCGGCTGTGGTAATTGACTATAGTAATAGTAAGGCTGGTAGTAGTATCCTTGCTGCTCATGCTCCTGCTCCTGTTCCTGCTTCTCCCTATTTTTATTACCTCCCTTACTCCTAATCCCTCCCTCAATATTATTATATTCGTTACTGTTGATATGTTGTGGAATTGGTGGTGCGTAGTATACATATGCCATATTGTTATAATATTGCATCTGATCAAATCCACCTGTTTTCTCTTGCTGTTCTCTTCCTCTTCTATTATTTTTACTCGCCACACTACTCCTCTCCACTTCACTTGTGCTAACCTTGTTTTCTTTTGGCTCTATCCTACTTTCAACCCCAACCCCAACCCCAACCCCAGCTACATCTTCAACATCACTTTCAACTTTTGCCTCTTGTTTTTCTTTACCCTTATACTTTTGCTCATCTTGTACAGTATCCACACTCTTCTCTTGTTGTACTTCAGTCTTGCGTTCATTTAATTTTTCTTGTGACTCACTTACTAATCCCATTCCTTCTTTATTTGCCTCTGTTTCCCTTTCTAAATACATTTCTACAGCTGTATCCATCTCTACTCCTCTCCCTCTTCCTCTCCCCCTTCCTCTCCCTCTTCCTATTCCTATTCCTCTTCCTATTCCTATTCCTCTTCCCCTATCTCTTCTCATCTCCATCTCCATATCCATATCCATACCCATTCCCCCATTGCTATTCATATTCATATTCATATTTCCTCCTATACTCATACTTCTACTTCTACCTCTACCTCTAGCCCGACCACCACCACTACTACCACCTCGATCAATTCTGCCCCTACCCCTACTTCCGCCTCTACCTCTACCTCTACTTCCACTTCCATCTGCATCTCTTTCTATGTCCGTTTTGCTTTCACTCTCTTCTTTTCCGTGATTTTCTGTTTCTTTCTTTACATCAAGCTCAGTTGTAGTCACTTCTTGAACTAAATTTTCCTCTTTTTCTTTTTTTTCATCCTCAACCTTTTTAACTTGATAGCTACGATCGCCATTATGACTACCCTCTTCTCCTTCCTTCTTCTTTTCCTCCTCCTTTATCGACTTCTCCTCTGCTACGCTCATGGTTTCGTGTACGGCCATCCTATACCCAATCCCCCCTCTCCTTCCTCTTCCCATACCTCTTCCTTGCCCTCTCCCTCTCCCTACTCCCCTCCCTATCCCCCCTCCCCTTCCCCGTTCATTGCTTCCATAATACTCTCCTCTTGTGTACATTTTCCTTGTCCTCGTGTCTATCTCTACCCCCCCTCCTTCTACTTTAATTTCTTTTGTTTCCACCCTTTCCTCTATAACTCCGTTTGGTTTATTTGTGATTTCCACCACCACCCGCCCTTTTACCAGTTTTTCCTCCCTTCTCTCGTCTTTATTAGTCCCTTCTTTATCCTGTTTACTCTCTTTACCTCGTCCCCTCCCATCCACCCTTTTTATTCGCCAGTTCATCTCTTGTTTGCTCCCCTCCGTTTTGCCCTCCGTTTTGCCCTCCACTTTCTCTTCTGTCGATTTCTGTGTATTTATTGATTTCATATCCTCTTTTTCGTTATTTAAATTTGGTTGTTTCTTTTTAGAAACCTGTTTCTCGTCTACTTGTACTTCTCCCAACATTTCTCCTCTACTATTTTCCTCGTACTTGTCTTTTTCTTCTATCTTTATCTCTGGATTTTTGTGGAAAATCGAATCTTTTTTCCCCAATCCTGTTTTATGTAAAGTAAATATCCATATTAGTACAATATATCATCCTCTCCTTCTCCCCTCATGGCTTAAATCCTGGCATTTCATTTGCCTAACCTCATATAATTTATAAATGCTCAAATTTACCTGGATTAGATGCTACTTTTTTGTCTGTTCCCGTCGTTTGTTCTGCAATGTCTTGGTTTTCTCTAACACTAGTATCACTGCTCAACTGGTCCATTTACTTATGTTTTATCTATATCTTTCTAAAATGCTATTTTCTTTTTAACTCTACTATTCTCAATGTCTACTTTTTTTTTGCTGTTGACTTTACTTTTATTATTTAACTTTGCTTTTTTAGTCTTAGCTTTTGGTTTTTGGTACTACTAGTTGACTACAAAGTCTATTTTCCATTCCTTTCACATAATTCCACTAATTGACATTACAATAAAAATATTAACAACAAAAAAAAAATTTTTTCAAACATTTTATTCCATACTAAACTCTAATTTACAAAACAATGATGCTGGGATAAAAAGCATATTCTTTTTTTATACAATACCCTCCACCCTCCACCCTCCACCCCACTCTCCCAAAAAACAAAGCATCAGCTTTACAAGGGTAGATAGCACTTTTCAATCGGAGTACATTCATCAACTTTCTTCTTTTTTTTCTTTTTTCTTTCTTAGAACAAGTTTTGAATCATTCAAAGAAAAAATAATAGTCAAGCGGGGGGGGGGGGACAACCTTTGCAACTAAATATCCGTTATTGTTGTATGCATCATGACCTAA
>LSSK01000528.1:0-20087 GCA_001969505.1 Zancudomyces culisetae | reverse complement strand
CTGTCTCCACGTCTTCAAAAGTGAAGTACGTTACTTTGTTGAATTTATCGTGTTCCACAAACCCGAAATAGTCCTTCATAAAGCGCATGAGTGTTATCAGGTCTTGATCGTGGTACCCTTCGAATTGGGCCCAACTTACACCGAGCTTGTAGTCGGATCCTCTAATAGATAATTTTCTTACTAATCTTTCATTACCCCCATTATGGAGGTGGTAAACGGATCTTTCCCCATACTGATCCCTGTCACTCACCATAATAGCTTTGTATGGCTTCTTACGCCTTCCTGTTTCGGCACTAAAAGGTCTCCCCAAATTGGGTCCATTTGAATGCGCATCGTGCGCATTTTTCATGATTGCTTGGCGGTAGTCCAACCGCTGTCGCTTGTTGACGTTACCGGTGTCGGTTCTGTCACCCCTCGTTTCCTCATCCCCCTCCATTGTTGCTGAATTTGCTGTTAAAAACTGTATACTTATCTTAAAAAACGCTGCAATCTGATTGGTTGATTCAGAAGAAAAGTTTTTTTACAAAGTTAAGAGAGTCTTTATTAAAATTGTATTACAAATTAGTTAGAACATTAGATAAATACAAGAACAAATATATTTCACTTTATTATATTTAATGAAGCAAAATATAAAAACCAACAACAAAGATTCGAAAAAAACTTATACATTGATCTTGAGAGTATCACGGCTGATTGCCTTTTGTTTCTTGGCAGCAGCTGCTCTGGACTTGACTCCCATGATACCACCACCCCATGTCTTTCTAATATCATCGGTTCTAGCGGCAAAGTTCTCGTTGACTGCTGACACCAAAGCGGCGAATGACTGCTTGTCTTCGTCGTTCACTGAGGTGAAGGCAACTGCGGTAGCGGTCTTCTTGTGGATCAATGTACCAAGTCTAGCCTTTCCTTTAACAATGCAGTATGGGACTCCCATCTTTCTGCAAAGAGCTGGCAACCACAAAACGAGCTATAATATCAAATCAAAAATAATGGTTAGAACATCTATCGGATAGAGGTAGCAATTAAGAGAATAGAGACAACTCCAGGTATTGAAAAGCAGATAAGCCACATTGCTTTGTGACTGCAACCATAGTGTGAGAAATGACCAACCAAATGTAAAAAAATTACGATACTACACCACTGACACTTACCTAGCGTAATGATATAGAAGAGTGTCACTAATTTGAAATTCGGCATTTTTCCAGAGCAGAAAAAAGCTTTAAATACAAAACAGTAGACATAATACTTAATAATACAAGTGATGCAATATGAACGACAAAACCAAGTAAACGGGTCCAATACATACATCATATTGTGACTAATGAATGTACATCAACCCCTTTACCCGATTTCAAATGACGATGTCTTCATATATACACCACCTGCAAAATTACACACACCTCTTCATAATCAAATATAATTAATGTATAAAAATAAAGTGTAAATGCAACATGTTTGCATTCGGTGGGTCATTATGTTACTGGATATAGCTATTATGTATAGAATACGCATAACACGTTGCCTATTTAAACACAATTGCCATACACCAGTCACACTATCGATCGCTTTAAGCATTCAGTCATCACTAGCAAAAAAAATCTAGTAGACTGCACCAAATCCATGTAAATGAAGAACTGATTTACTTTGTAAAACACGTCTTCGATCCACATGCGTCCAAACCAAACGGTAACTCCGGCCCAAGTCCACGTAATTACGTTTCCAAAAAAACACGGCTTGGTTCAAAGATATGCTTGAATTGTCCGAAACAGCAGAATGGTTGTAAAGAGACAAAACCATACGCTCCTTGATTTCATAAAACAGTAGTAATACACTGCTCCTATCACTCCCTGTGTATACTCCTTAAATAAAATAAAATTTCAAGATAATGTACCTCAATTGGGTCAACATCATTAGCGATCACCACCAACTTAGCCTTCTTGCTTTCAACCAAATTAGTAATGTGGTTGATTCCGTATTTGATGACACTTGGCTTCTCGGACTCGGCCTTCTCGCCTGCGGCAATCTTTTGTGCTTGACCGGCAAGTCTCTGCTTCTTTTCAACCTTGCTCTCTGGTCTGTACTTCTTTGCAATTCTGAACAATTGTGAAGCGGTGTTCTTGTCCAAGACTTGTGAGAATTGATTGATAGCTGGTGGGACCTTCAATCTCATCATCAAAATCTTCTTTTGACGTTGCAATCTAACGTACTGTGGCCATTTGACGTATCTTGAGAGATCAACCTTTGGTTGGATTGCTTGTCCAATTCCAAAGTTTCTGCTGCGCTTCTCGAAGAGTGGGTTCTTCTGGGCAACGCTGGATTGTCCCTTCTTTCCCTTTCCGGATTGTGGTGCTGCTGCTACCTTCTTTCCCTTTGTTACCTTCTTTACTGGTGCCATTTTTTATGTCCGCTAGTATATCCCTTTCTTGCAATTAAAAGAAACTGAATGAAACAAGATTAGAATCTTTTCTTTTTAAGTCTTGTTTAGCTGTGTAAAAAATTTTATTTAATTTTTTTTTTGAATCCCTTCTAGTTAGTTGATTTGAAAAAAAAATTTATTGCTTTGAGCAATGAATGGCTCCATTAGAATGATGGTGCTCCTAACAAATGGCCATTTATTATTTGTCCAATGAAAACGGTTTGTTACTTTTTCTACCATTTCTAATTTTGATTTTGCTATCCTTAACTATCCTCACCTTCGCTTACTATAACTATGTGTTGCCCTCTTGTAGCTTGGGTAGTAAATAAATGTAAGTAGCCTGTAAAAAAAGAAGGAAAGGAGAAGAGAAGAAAATGAGTGAGGTTATAACATGCTGTATGTTTCCAATATCTTTCAAGATATTCGAAATTATATACCACGACAGTTTTGTTTGCCTGTAGTTACATTGTGCTTGTTTATTATGTATATACTCTATAACTCAGACCTTATGGTTACAACTCTGCGCTATATCTATATACATACCATTCAGCAATCCAGTTTATTGAATTTCACACTGTATCTATAACCTATGTTCACAATTTTAATACACCTATTGTATAAATACACATTGACAAAGCATTGGTGCTCTTTTTTTTTGCTTTGATCATTTCAAAGTGGGCTTAGAATACCAATATCACAACCACCTCAATAATTTCAATCTAAAATAAATAGTTTTGAGAAGATTCTTTGTATAAACGAGCCTTTAAAGTCACAATTTATCAACAACCTGATGTTTGCTGATAATTACTTTTGGTTGTACCCTGTTGAAAAGAAAAAAATACCTTTTTTACAGATCGAGTTAAACACAACCATTTATAAAATTTCCAGTATAAATGCGCTCATGTTGTTATTATAATATAGCGATGAGCTTTAGCCGTTGATTTTTTCCTAGTATATTAATTGTTATTATTCCCAGATTTTTAGTCTAATAAAAAGAACCCATTCCCTCATCAATAACTGCAATTCAAATACCTTTGCAAATTGAAAAAGAGAATACTCAAGCCTTTCATTTTGCCTTTACATTTTAAAACAAAAAAAATTTCCAATAATGAATGCTAGGTACTAAATGTATTCTTATGTTTTTGAATGTTAGAGACAAGTAATCTCAGAAAAGTATAAAACAAGAGAACTTTCTTCAAAAAAACAAATACTTCAACATCATCCATTCAACATAAATAAAAAAAACGTATCTTTCACTTTCAAACCCCATACCATCTCACGAAAATATCAGTTCAATCTTACTATATCCCTAGTATTGTGCATCACAACATCATCTTTTAGCCATCTTAATAAAAAAACATAACCCAGCAAAAAACAAAATGGACGAAGGTATATGCGAACCAACAACCAAATGCCAAACAAAAAGCACAATCTTGACCAAGGTCATAAATATCGTTACAAGCCTTATTATACTCGGGGCTGCAGTACTATTTTTCATGCATTTCAACCCAGCAGCCATTGTCCACAGCTTTGCATTACTGTAAGTGTTTTATTTGGAATCATTTCAATTGACTGTAGTTTGCGACTCTTCATACAATATGGTTTTACATGTATTTCCCTCAAAAGCCTAAAAAAATGCATACTTATCTGTATTTATTTATATCATATAGGGCAAATGTAGTTCTGATTATAAGAGCAGAGTTTAACAGGTCAAAAATGTTTGCAAAACACTATCATTTCCTCTATACTGCAACAGGAAGGGGAGCGTACTATATAATATTGGGCATGATTACAATCAACAACACTGCTTTGCTCGACTTGGCTGGAAGCTTACTTATTGTTATAGGGTTTTTTTTGGTTATTCTCCGCAACTCTCGGATCGCCATGTACTAGTTTTATTTTGTCTTTTTTAAAGATACGTTTATTTTTTCAATGTCAAAACAGATTAAATTACAGTTTAGACTGTATTGAGTCTATTTAGCCAAGAGCAACTATCATGGCGGGAGTATTTCGAGACCTTATTCACATTTTTAAAACCAGTTGAACCCGCTTTCACGTAGTTCAATTATTTTAATAAAAGCACATTACAGAAACATTTTTTTAGGCCCATATTATTCTTGGGTTGCATAAATTTTGATGGTCTGGTATTGAGCCAATTTGGACTCGATTTTTTTTGAATCTATTTGATCATATTCATTCTGATATTATCTAGCAACCAAAAGCAATAAAAGAACAATTTTAGGCTTTTTTGTCAACTCAGTTTTCATAAAACAATACTTCTAATAAAATCCAAAACCGACAACAGTCAATAAAATCATGAAACGAAATTACCTTGTCCAGAAGCTAGGCGAGGGTGTCTCAAAATGTGGCCAACAGGTAAGTAATACAAACTCATGTTTTTTTATCAATTCATTATTTCTTCTCTTGTCTTCTCTTCTCCCAACCTTTCTCGTCCTGCATTCTACTTCTACTTTAACCTTTGTAAAAAAAAGTACAATCTCGAAAATGTGTTTGCAACGGAACAAATAAAATTTGTTTGCAATGGTAAAGCTAGTGTTGATCAAATGTTCTAGCCACAAGGGCTATTATGAAAATCAGTATCCACTTGGACATCCTATCATTTTGTACATTTACTTACCCCATCCAAATATATGCAATTTCATATATAATAGTCAATAGCGTATGGAAAATGTGTAGCAAGCAACATGGAAAACATAAGCCGAGATAAATGTTTAAAAGAATTCCAGGCTTTTAAAGCTTGTGTCCAGAATGTGGTAAGAATAACAATTGTTGATTCAATCAGCCCTAATAAGAATTTGAATAAAATGATCTTTCCACCAAGTGTACAAATGGTGTATTACTTAATCCCAAATTCTCTTTGTTTACATAGGTAAAGAAAAGATGGTAAAATGGCTCTAGATATGCGAGTATTCAAGGAGAATGGAACATCGCTATTCCCTTTACCTCTTTCTCTCTTCCTTTCAGCTTTGCCAGCTCATCCGACAAACTTTTATGCAAAAATAAAGCAAAAGACAAGTAGTATTCAAGTCATTTAATTGAATGTTATTAGCAAGTTTTATGTTAAAGTTAGGTTATAGAACAGACAAATTCAGTGAAAAAATTAGAACAAATAAAGTTAGCATGCATATTTTCTAGTCCATTCCCTGGCTGTCTCAATAGCCTCCTTCTCGTTTGTCTTCCAGTGATCTGCGACATCATTAGCCAAAGGATCATCGGGATTTGGTGCTGAAAGCAGGGCCTGAATCGACAGCAGGACAGTCCTAATCTGTAAGGCAGGTGACCACCGATCTAAAAATATAGTATTGAAATTATTTAGTTTGTTTGGTGTTAGTGTTAAATCCAAATGAGTAGAAAGCAGTGGGTATACGAACCTTTCAAGATATCTAAACATATTCTACCCAGCTTGTCGGTGTTCGGATGATAGATCTTAGTCATAAATCTGACTTTTGGTGGGCCCATTGGGTATTCTTCTGGTAAAAACAGCTCCAACTTAAACTTTCCACCTAAACGTATGGAGTCATGATTCACGCTTGCCGTTTTACGATTCACATTTTACTTCAATACTATTGTAATTAAAAAATACCTTCGTACGGTGATTGTGTAGGTCCATCCATTTCTACACTAAAATATCGTATATTGTCTTCATGTGGCACGGCAATAATTCCTGGAACAGGATCTTTGTTCAATCTTTCAATCTCCTATTGATTAATTTAGTTTTTTTTTTCGATTACGCATTGCTACTAAAGGATGAAGGATTGTATGTATATATCTTTTTTTCTGAAAATTAAAACTATTATATAATACCTTTTGGATTCTTTTTGATACAATGCTATTCATCCTTATTAAGTTATCGTTTTTTTGTTCTATTATCTAAAATTCGGCTATGATATTTTAATTTTTTATCCTAATTACACTCGTGTCTATGCAAAAGCATCGTAATGCATATTGTACAGACCATCATTCGATAAACGTTAAATGTGCTTATTGATAAAACAACACTAATATTGAATGTTTTGTCCTCGAAATTCTAGATTGGAAATGTTTTAAAGCAATTTTACCTTTTTTTAATACTAACTTCTTCTCGTATAAAATAGAAGAGCTTTCCGCTAAATAAAAGTAGTCCTTTTATCTGTTTCTCTGATATATATAAGAGGCAATCAAAGGGACTGTGAATTTTAATCTTGATAAAATCTAAAGGAATATTTCGTTTAAGCTTTAGAATTAAAATGTGTTAAATTGTTCTACACATTACAACTATTTGGTGTAGCAAAATTTGTTTTGTGAAACGCCGACACCAGGTTTGGTAATTTGTTTTAAAATCTGCAACTCTATGGGACCTTCCCTCAATTGTTTTTTGTGTTCAATTCTTCAATTCGCGCCTGTTTAAACGGGTTATGAAATCCGCTATTGCATATACGCCACTAAAGCCAACCCCACCAAAAAAATAAAAATAGTTAATTGTATGCTTGCTTTGATATGAAAAATGTAGAATAGTAAAATACCTTTCAATAGCAAGATTATTAAAAGATCACCAAACTCAACCAGCACCAGAAGCACGTATTCAGAAAAAACAACCTTCTGTACACAAGAGTAAACATCTGCTTTTTATTTGCTGTTCAGAGCTAGATGTTCTATACAAACAATAACATTTATCTAGTGCTTTTTTCGTTGCTACCAGAGATGATATATACAGAGTATTTAAAAATTGCGAGATGATTGCAAAACTTACTGTTCTAACTACAGCATAGTTTTCTACTATGACTTGTGTCAGGTCGCTTTTACTATATGCTTATAATTCATCAAGTGCTGTTATGCTTTCAACAAAGTACAGATCTTTTTTTTCTATTTTATTTTTCTATTTTTCTTGTCTCTTTTCTCTTCTCTTTCTCTTTTGCATTAGGGCAAGTAACAGCAGAAACCCAAAACAGTAAAAACATGTATTACCCTTTATATTAATCATGAGATAATCTGGCAAAAAAAACCGAAATTAAATGAATAAAAAAATGATTGATAATGAAAGTAATCACTACTAGCTAGATAAGTATGTATAGCTTACAATACCCTCAACAAATACTTTTTTCTTTTTGTTGAATGAAAAAAGGTTTAATGCTGATAGCTTGAAATGACTGAATTATACTCATCTATCTGTATCGTAAGCTTGTTTACAGTTTTTTCAAGAAGACTAATCATTTTTTGTGGTTCAATAAAATCTTCGTAGGTACCTTTGTAAAGCTTCTTTAAAATCTTATGTGAGTAAAGATACTCATCAAACCCTGGTGCAATAGTTGAAGTGTGGATCCTGTTTATATATGTTTTTAGTCTTATGCACATAGCGTTGCTATAGGCTTTGTAGCTGTGCATCAGCCGAAGATGAGATAAATAGAAGTGGCGTGAGCTCTCGTGTCGTTCATGTATCGGTACTTGCGGGTTCAAAAATGCCGGATCAAAGTGTCTTTCTTTGTATTTCTTGCAAACTGTATCCATTTTATCGAGTAGGTTATTCGAGGATTTATAGTGATGATTCGCGGATGCATACAGTAGGCTAATTTCGACCAGAACTTGCATGCCAAGTGGTGAAATAACGCCGCCAGGCACAATACCTTTGTGTGAATCTGGATCTGAATCCGAAGTTAAGCCTTTCTTTTGGACATGAACACGGTTTAAGGCGAGGCCATGATAATAGTTTATAACATGAAAATATATCTTGAATGCAGCGTCGCTTCGACATACAAGTATATCCATCAAAGATATAGTATCAATACACATATTAATAATCTTAATTGCATTATCTAGCATATATTCATCAATTACATCTGATCCCGGAGCATCCGGTGACAAAAAATCTTCAAGCTTGGAAAGCAAGCTTTTCAAAACATTTGTATCAAATGAAAGGCTGTGTTTTGCGATTATGAGGTTTGCCATCCGATGCTCCGTATTGGTTTTAGCTTTCACAAAATTGTCTTGGTTAACAGGATTGAGTTTTCCAATGCTATATAAGCTAGAAGTAAAAGCTTTACTTTCATCAAGAGCTGTAGTCGCTAAGGTTAGTGCGCTAACGGATTTCCTACATGTGTCTAGCAATAGCAGATAAAATGCTTGTCCTCTTTCAATACCCAAGTGTAATTTTGCTAACACAAGATATAATGACTCTGCTATAATCTTCATGTTGCGGAGTATAGCTGTACTGAGTTCGGCATTTTCCAACTCTTGTAAAAAATTATAATATATACCAAAGTGGGTCTTATCGGTGTTTTTTCTGCTACTGGTTGTAGTTTTTTTACCAGGACTCTGCTTCGAACCTGGGCCAACATGTTCATTATCTTGGATCATAATGTGCAAGCTTGGTTCGGCACTGAGAATTTTTTGATTTGCGTGAGGGAGCGTAAATTCGTCAGTTAATACTTTTGTGATATTCAACAATTGCTTTTCGAAATCACGGGTCAGTTTTGTGTTTATCTTGACATTATTCGAAACTTCAGCTAATCTAGAGTCAATCAGTTTATTTTCAAGAAAATTTACCAACATGGTGTGGAAGTTTTCTAGAGAACTGCCCAAATGTCTGGTTTGGTCGACCGCACGAAGGCTATTATCAACTAATAAGGTCACTGCTGTCTTTATATCTGGTATCATTTTTTCATCTTTGGAGTGTGTTCTTTTATTATGCTCTAGTATTCGCATACATTAGCAAAGATTTCAAATTAATAGGATAAATATTTACTTTTTACTTTTTTCATATGTAGGTAGCAACAAAGACCTTTCGAGTAAAATAAAAAAATGAATATAAATGTATAAACTCACTATTTGTGCTCGGACTAAGTGAACTATTCAAACCCTCAAGAGAGGTCAACGAAAACTCGTTTACACGGCTTGGGCTGATAACACTGCCTCTTAAAAAACATATAGTTGCATATGCGGCAAGTCCCATACATAATAATAAAGACACAATTCTGGCGGCCTTTCCAGGGTTCTTCAATGTAGGGTATAAATCCATATTTTTTAATTGCCCAAAATGTTAAAACCTTGTAATTGTTAAGAGCAAACACACCTATAATAATGATAATTATTATTGTTGTTGTTGCTGTGTTTAATACAGTGCAGGTATATATATAATCACACATATAGTACCAAGTAGTCAAGAAAATGAGATGTGTCGGGTTGACCTTGTATTTTATAGAGATTAACATCACACGGATCCTACATATTCTAATAATTTTAATATTTATCCGTGTGCTGCAAAATTAATACACTACACAGTTGGTAACCTGTTTTGAAGTACAATTACTGCTAAAAGGGAGTAAGTATCAGTATGGACACCTATACAACCGCGTATACAATCCCACTGTTGATCTTTGAGGATCTGGGAAATACTTTGTATATATATATATTTTTTAAAGTGTAATAACTCGAGCTACTGAAATTACTCTATCAAAGTAATTGAATTATCGAAGGAACATCATCAAACAGGATAAAACAATACATTTGGCGGGTTTTGAATACAGAAGGCTCTTGTTATTGCAAGGTATGGACACATACAGTAAAATAAGCGAGTTATATTTTGAAATACTTCCGTTTTAATACAAGCTACGGCTCTACGCTCTATAAATAATAAGATCACAACATGCTCATAATATCATTTCAGAAAAGAAATGGGGGGGGGTTCGCATAACAAACGTTAGTACCCCCCTCCCCCTCCCCCCTATTGTGACACATATAAGTGTCTTGGGTATGGTATATTCAGTACGCTTTCGTCGTAACATATAAGAATGTTTTTATCTGTATACTCGAGTGGTGCAGAAGAAACAATATAGTAGTTTTGAGTTGTTGAGATTTCCTTCTGCAATTTGATAAAAGAAAACGTAGTGAGGATGTAAAGGTAAACTGTACTTATCAAGAAACGTTGTGATATGTATATATATATACGTATGTATATATAAGTGTACCATATTGACGTAGTTATAGAAACCTCATGAGCGTATAAGAACTGTGAATACACATGGCATTCCATAGATTACAAAGAAGAATTAAAGGGGTTCCAGCAGAAATAATATCGGTGTAATCTGCATAGTAGAGGTGGTAAATAATACATGATGGCAACTTATGGCCATGGCATCACTGGTATTTCTCATTATACACATTTTTTTAGCCCAAAAATAGAAAGCTAATGTCACTTGTACTCTGTTTACATCCTGGCAAAAAAAAGAACTGTGCTATACGAATAATACTAGACACATCCACAATGATATTTGAACAAGGCAGGAGCTGCGGATCAATTTACTGCGGTGTCAGTTGGTCGTAATTCAAAAATTAAAAAATGGAAACTGAGAAGAAAAAATTTTTTCTTCTATTGTTGTAAATACTGTGAATAAAGCAAAGAAAAAATTAAATAATAAATCTTTATCCGCAAAACTAAAAAAAAGAAAAAATGCCGAAGAATAAGGGAAAGGTAAATTGAGAATGATAATACGAAACATAAACAAGGACAAATCTGATACCGTAAAATTGTTTTTTTAGGGAGGAAAAAATCGACGTCGAGGAAAGAATGAAGCCGAGGGAGAGAAGAGAGAGTTGATATTCAAAGAAGAAGGTCAAGAATATGCTCAGGTAGTTAAAATGCTGGGAAGCGGAAGATTGGAGGCTGTCGGTTTTGATGGAACTAAGAGGTTAGCGCAAATCCGAGGTAAGATGCGCAAGAAGGTTTGGATCAATCAAGGTGACATAATATTGCTTTCGCTCCGAGATTTCCAAGATGATCGAGCAGATGTTATTCTCAAGTACACGGCAGATGAAGCCCGTAGTCTGAAACAATACGGAGAACTGCCAGAAAACGCGAAAATCAACGAAACGGATACCTTTGGTGTCGAAGATGAAGAAGTTGATTTCGATTTTGAGATTGATGAGGTAAGTAATACGAATTTCTAGGAGGCGAGATGATTTATATATGATCTATATTTGTACCACTATAATAACACAAAAATATAAACCTAAACTTCTACCATTTTCACTCTAGATTTAATGCGGCTCTGCGATTTAAAAAATTATTTGAATGGCTGGTATCTTTTAATAACAATTTTATAGTGTTTGTTTTATAGCAATAAACTTTAAAATAAAATAAAAAGTTTAGCAAAGCTAATCAGTCAACAGTGTAGGGAGAGAGAAACTAATTTACAAGGCATGGTATGTAGAAAAAGGAGAAAAAGCCATCAATAATTTATTTTTATGAAAATTTATTGCTCAGCTCGGGTGTCAAATCCTCTAATATCTTGGTTAGTGTTACATATAAGGGTTCCTCGAAGGTTAACTTTGGTATAGCACTGGAGTCCCTCACGTAGATTTCTCGGTTCTGTTTCTCAGTAACCGCGCGTCGACTGAACCTACTACGACGAGCGGGAGCCTTTGTAGAGCCTGTAGGAGTCTGGGGTGGCTTATCGTAGATTGTGGAGTCAATTCCATGGAGAACACCATTTTTCAAAAGAATATTTGGGATAGTAACCAATGCATTTCCAGCACGATATTCGTGAGACGTTTTGTTATGAGAAAGGCTGAAGTAGTATTTATCGAGATCGGAGGACACTGAACTAGTCTTGTCAAAAAGTCTGGTATAAATTACATTTTGGGATACTACTGATGATTTTATATTTGCCTCGACTGCCTGAGGAGGGATGCTCCAATTTTGTCCTTCGTTCTCAGTTGCAAATACAGTTATTCCAGGTTTATTATCGTATACGTCAAGGAGCCCGGATCTGTTAAACATTCCATTGTAGCGAGTAAATGTGATGAGCGAACCCAGTACAGTTTTAAGACTTTTTGGCACCTCAAAGACCTTGTCAACTATGTGCACGACGCCATGTTTTCCCACATTTATGTTTGCTTTCACAATACTAGGAAAGGTTGTTTTTTGTTGAAACGTTCCATCAATGATGTTCATGTTAAACTCATCCGAGGGTGTGCCTGTACCTGTTCTAAACAACCCTACAACTTGTGGCTGCTGTTTGTTAGTAGAGTTTAGGTTTACGTAATCTTGACCTACGAGCATACTGTCAATAAACACTGTTTCTTCATCCTCTAGCTGATTTGTAAAAACAGGCTCACCCAGAATCTGGTAAAGAAACGAAGCAAACAGATCTTCACTTGATGGTTGTAGCAGAAGATAGTTTTTGTATGCCTCATCTGTTGGAACAAAGAGTGTGTAGCCAAAATCATCGATGTTTGGAACAACTTTTGTTATTGTTTGATTAATTAAATATGTTGATAACTTTATACCATCCTGCTTGCTTAGTACATCGATTATACCTTGAGTGTTTGCTCTTTGAAGGTGCAAGGCCAACGATAGAGCCAAGAGTTTTGTCCCTTTTAGAAAACCTTTCATTTTTTCTTGAATAAAAAATATTATGAATTAATAAGTTTAGTTAGTAACAAAGGTTGTACTATTAAATTAATACTATTAAAGTCTTTTTTAGCACTTTTTCTTATTGTCGTTACTTTGTGTTGGGGGTAACTTAGCAGGTAATTATATCTTAAAGAAAAACCATCATTTGTGTACTAACAGCAATGACCAAGAAGTAAAAATACAGACAATAGCAGCAGTGGTTAATGCGGCTTTCCTGAATATGATATTCACGTTTTAGACACAACATGTCCATCATTTTTGTGCTTCCCAACCCAGTAATTGTATTTCTTTCTTCTCCTTTGCAAGGATTGTTGGAGAACACGAGTGGTTTCAATAAGAGAATTAGAAAAAAAGAAAAAAAAGCAACAATCAACAAAATAAATGCGAGTTCATCCAAAATTAGCAATTTGGTTTCAGAGCAAAAAACAATTTTTGGGGTTCTGTGATTGGGTTTGCCAATCCCAAATTTTATTGGAGGGTTAAATCTCATTTAGATTCTTCCTCCTCTAATTGCCTACAGAAACTAGTTCTGTTTGAGCCAAAACGATTTGAGCTTGACCATTACAAGTTAGGGAACATACGAAAGCGATCTTGCAAGTTCAAAGTTGGAAATGAACATCCCATTTTTGAGACCTAACCAAGGCTATGACATAAAACTGTGAATAAACTAATAAACAAACAAAGAATATGAATATATATATATGTATATGTATGTATAAGAGGTAAGGAGTAAGGAGTAAGGAATCAAATGTCCGGCTCTAGCAGATCAGTAGACGACCCTATGATTAATCTTGTGTAGCTCTTTGATCAAAAATGCCTTTTCATCTTTGAATTGCTCATCGGTGTCTTTGTCTACTTGAAAGCCACCCAGAAACTCAACCAGTTTGTCTCTGTTTTTTTTAAGGATTTCGTAAACCTGTGCTGTTTTGTTTGGGTTTGCTACAAAAATCTACATAATACAAAAAAAAAATAATGGTAAAGATCTTCTTTGCCTTTGTTGGACTATAATTACACTCAACCTTACCTTGAAGATATGAAATGCTTCATACTGGATACTCTTGCTCTTGTCAGCTAACGCCATCATAATCAGCTTCAAATTCTCACTCGAACTTATGTATTTTGCCATAATATTGAAGTTTTTCCTTTCCAATAAAATCTCACCCAGCAGCTATACTCAAAGTTAAAGTACATTTAATTTTGAGGCAGTTCGATATATTGTGCTATAAACTGATTTGCTTACCTTTAGCGACTGCCTTCTTATTACATAGTTTTTGGAATTCAGCAGCTTTGTATACTTTTCGAAAAACTATTGTATGTGCCAAAATTATAGTCTTTGGAGACTCAATCCAAAATACTTTTAATCTGATAATATAAACTTACCATGTCATAATTATCCATAAGAAACTTTGCTACTCTAGGCTTAAACCTTAAGAGAATGTCCTATGTTTTTTTTTTCCAAACAGATTGTATAAAATAATTATGTGCTTATCGATGAAATGTAATAGCTTATTGTCTTTTCTTTATCTTACTCTAAAGTTTGCAAATGCGTCTGATGCCAAATCAAAATTTTGCGCCTCTGAATATTCAAAAAAGCCAAAGAATTCTTTACTATTTAACATTATGTCTACCAAAGACTCATGTTTTAGGCTCTCCCTTATCATTGTTCCACAAAACACCGCAGACTCGGGTCTTTCGTACCTTTAAAACATTTTTAAGCAAAAGAAAAAAAGAAAGTTAATTAGATAGTGCAAGCATATATACGCCTTTCCTTCAACCAACTAAGCTTTTAGTATTTTCGTATTTACCCTTTGATGAGGTTTCTGATTATATCTCCGTTTTTTGACAGATACTCGACAGTAGGTTCTCGTGCTCCTACTTTTCTCCTTAACAGAATACCGTATATCATTGCTATCTCCTTCTTGGTCTAGTTTTTTTCTCACAAAAAATGTTTTTTTACCTTTTAGCAAAATGGCCATTACTATCAAACTTGATAAAAAAAAATCAAATAAATAATACCTCAAACGGGATTCGGTATAAATTTGGTATGAGTATGCTGAATATATCGTTTTGAAATATCTCCTGTGATATCTGCACAGCCATCTCTGAATTACCATCCTGATCTGTAAGAATTTTAAAGATTCATTATTACTCGAATTAAATTTTATATGTAATAATCATACAAAAATCCCCCCCCCCAAAAAGAAAAAGTTTTGTACATCATAGAATTCACTTACTTTTTTTGTCTGTAGGATTTTCCTGGAAAATGGTAACTATGCTAGAAATACACTTTGAGATTTCCTCGTTTGCCTAGTATAACCAATAAATTAATCAGTACTGTTGGTTGCACCCGAATTTTCGCTGTACAGTTATCGGCTTATACTTTAGAAGCAAAAATAAATAGGTACACATCAGCAAAGAGAGGGCAAATACCTTATATTTGTTCGATTCTGGATTTTCTAACTTCAAAATGGATTCCTTCAATGACCTGACTATCTCTGCAGGGCCTTTCGGCTTGTTCTTGAACAAAAAATTCATTCTTGGTATGAAAAATATGTACTGAAGATGAGGTTCAATGTGGTCTCTATATCTGCTTTTTTCCCCTTGTGGCCTTGGATTATTGATATTTCGCTGTTTCTAGTTGCCTTTTACCTTCAACAAAACTTAGCTCGTTTAGTAAACAAATTTGGTTGTGTTTCTGGATTTATTTGTGCTGGCAGGAATAGTCAATGATCGTGTATTTTCATGTCAGCTCATTCGCTTAATCTATTGTGTGATGTTTAATTTCCCACAAATATCATTGTTTATATTTTATTGAGAATACCCAGTTATCTATCTATAAAGGCGGCTCTATATTTCAACAAGAGTTTTAATGGAAGAGAAAAAAAGAAAAAGAATAAAAAAGTCCTAAAGTTGACCGCAAAATGAGCAAAGCCTACATACATTACCAGCCCATCACGTAGCATTTGAATTTGATTTATCCCAACATATTTAGTATTTTTTTTTTCAAGCTTAAACATTATAATTTGTATATGGTTTTTAAGCTTTTATAACCTTAAAGTTGACCCAGAAAACTAAATAAAAATATAGCGAGCATAAATAAAAATATAAAGTGTGCTGTCATTTGCTTTGTAGTATGGTACAAGTAAAAAAAACGGGTTAAGACTTTTTTGTATTATAGACATAATATATACACACACCGCCTATTACAGACACTGGTATCCTCTTTTTATTGCGCGTTATCATGTGGACCGCGTTTGCTTTTGTCTTTTTATACCCGTTTTGCTTTACTAGTACGTTTATGTTCAGCAATATTTTGTATCAAACTATGAATGTGTGTATGGCAAGCGGCAAGTATTTAGAATACTTAAACATACAATACAAAGCAATGGAGTCAAGCCAATGAATACCAAACCCATCAGATAGATTTTGTTTCAAGGTGGTTATCATTCCGTTTGATACTCTGTATAATTTCTCATATATATGTCTATGTCCACATCTTAATCATCCAAGCTGAAGGTTAAAAATAACCAACCAAAGCTTCCACGAAGTACTTTAAATGTAATAGAAAACTATTCTATCATAAGCATACAATTCCACCCTCCCCCTTTTGCTTAATAGTTTAACAACACTTTCTATAATTGAACAGCCAGTTCTTTTTGCAAATGTGGGCTAGATTTGGTAGCAAATTTTAGCAAATCGATCAAACAGAAATATAAAAAAAAATTTTTTTTTGCAAAGGGCAGAGAGTCAACAAATTCATCATGTACTGAAACGAAAAGAAAGACAGAGAAAGTGCGTCCCATTAAATTTGTACATTAGTGTTATTCTTGTTGGCTTGTATTCGAAATTGAAAAGTAAAAGAGCGAAAACGTGCGAGAGAAGATCAAATGCAGACACCAAGAATAGTTCCATGGGCAAACAAAAAGGAGTTTCTTGAAATAGGAGAGCTTTTATACGCCCCAGAAAACGAAGTTCATAAAAGGATAGAGGGTGTTGAGAGGGTAAAAATATGGAGAAGCAGAGGTAAAATTCCCGTTTCGATTGATATAACTGCGGACCTAGTGGAGGTGTGGATACGTGACAATCACTCCAACAAGCAAAGCGTCAACCAAGGAAGCCTTTTAAGCGATACAGAACTTAGGATGATGTACGGAATGGCAATAGTAAGATTTGTGAATTTGTTGATAGATCAGGAACAAAAGGGAGTGTATGCAATGTCACTCTGGAGACTTGCAGAGCGATTGGGGCTACCATCGTGGTTGGTAGAACTCCGACATTCAGCAACGCATGAGGCACTACCCAGTTTAAATTTATTGAGGATGGGCTGTTTGGTGTGTTTGGAATACATAAACAGGGAATACTTTAGTCTAAGCACCGGGAAAATCAATGAATTGAAAAACCAGACCATAAGGGAAATATATAATTTGTTAGTGAAATATAAAAAGGGAAAGTTGCGCTATAATCAAGTGGAGGATGCTATAGGGCTATCAGCAAACAATGGCAACAATAATTTAAATACTAAGGATGTTATTGAAATGATAGTGGTGCCACTACTACTCGATCCTAATCTGGATTTGATAGTCCCTCTCGATTCTAAAAAAAGACCAAGTTTTGGAGCTGGTAGCAAAATGAAGATTGACGCTCATACACTTGAGTTATACAAACCATTTCTTACAGGAACTCAACGAACCCAACAGACTCAACAATCACGGCAAAAAAAGAGATTACGAGGCTTCGACACCGCTAGCGAAACCAAGCAATCTTCAGAAGGAACATTCTTTACAAATACTTTTATAAGTTCTTTAATAGAAAGGATTGTCAGTATGGATAATATGGGGAACTCGCCGTTAAATAAGAATACTGATTTTGAGTTTTTATACCCAGCCTCCCAGAAGCGAGACAAAGGCAATAATAATTCTACTGTTGGATGTGTATACACTTGCTGGCTAAAATATTTTCTGGAATGTAATCTATCCAGTTTGGGAAGTACTCAATCGCAAAACATTTCTTTTGATCTTGATCCGGAGCATCTACTGGAGATCTGTTTAAGAAAACCAAACGTTTTCACTCGGTTTATCTTAAAAACCTTTTGCAAGTTTGATCCATCTCTCAAAGAAGCCATTTCTCCTTTCCTTCATTATCAGCGTAAAATGTTTCTTGACAGTCTCTTATCCAGCAAACCCAACACTTCGAACCAACAGATGGTTGACCTGCCTTCATTGTTTAGTGAATTAGAAGAGTATCAGTCCCAGTTGACTACTCGTATCGATTCTTTCAATTCGATTTCCAAGTATGGTTCCATGTCAACTCACCCGCTTGGTATACTCCCCAATGGACAGCTATCCGTTTTGGAGCTACCAAGCTCGATAAATCTAGATGAGTCCAGTTCTGACTCAGATAACTAAATGCAAAGAACCCTCTCGTTTTTGTTTTTTTTTGTTCTTGTTCTTGTTTTTGCTTTACTTTACTTTTGTCCTCGAACTCATGTTCGATTCATCATTCTCTTAATACTCGAAAGCCATGTAAATATATCCACATCGATCTTTGCTCTTCCCAACATCCACATACATTTTTTCTACCCCAGTTTGGCAAGGCTTATGACTTTTGTGACTTTACTTTTTTTAAAATAAAAAAAAGATATCGATATTACGCTTGCCATACAACGAAAATGACTACAAAGTCTAAGAGTCCTTGAAGCATGATGACTTGGGATTGTTGTATCAATATTAGCTAATATGGTTTCCTGCTGATAATGTATGCAATATAGCGGAAAGTTTTATTATGACCACTTGGGAACAATCTGATTCGGAGACAAAATAACCAATGAAGATGAAAATGCATTTCTTTCTTTTAGTTCGTGTTATTCCTAAACTGGAATGTTCCTCAACAGGTGTTGTTGGCGTCTGGTTTACTTGCTCTTCATTCCAGAGCACGAATTTGACCAACTCGAACATAAACCATTTTTTCCATTCCAATTTTTTTTTCGGGACTTAGCTTGTTGAAATGTGGAGTTGAAAATTGGAGAATTTGGCATTTATTCTCTCATTTGTTCAAGATTTTATTTGTCAAGGTAAACCCTAGACAATCAGTGGCAATCGTGATTGTGTTGCCAATTCCAAAGTTATGAAAAAAGAATGAAAATATTGCCGTAGAACGTTTGTTTTTCGTTGTTTTGGCTTGTTTAGCACCTTGGATACTTCAGTGATAACCGCTAGTTGGAAGTATTTAGCAAAATCCAAGCCCCAAATTAACGCAAGATATTGAATAAAACTCAACTACAGTTGCGGTTTGTAACATGATTGATACCTATAAAGAAGTTGCTCCATACCATTTTTCAATTTCTGCATTTCACACACCTTTGTTTTGGAGCATGAGGAATACAAGGTTATACCTACAGATTATGGTGCCATATTTATGAGGTATAATCATCTACTACAATCTTATATGTAATGGGGTATATAAATGTATCCTATTAAACCCTTATAGAATAGGATGTTCATTTGGAACATTAAATATCTTTAAACATAAATTAGCATTCTGTAAAATAACAACTCCAAATTTTTTATAAAAAAAAAGTGCAAAGGGTCCTGCAGCGGTCTGAGTTATAGCTTAATCACGTATAGCATAACCTGAAATTTACAATATACTACTTGGATACAGACTATCTTTGAAAAAACATATACGGATAATACGTTTTTGTCTGGGTATCACAGGAAGAAAATAGACTAATAATCAACAAGTAATTCATATCGGAGAAATGTTTGCAGAGAAACTGATATGCTGGATAATCGCAGTATCGATTACCGTAAACGCACATAGCATGCTTAAATATCCCTTACCCAGAGGGAATTTACGAACTTTTGGAACATGTGGAGCTGGTCAAGGATGTAAAGGTCCCTGTGACGATTCTAGGGACTCACAAGCTCAAAAGTTCAAATATTTGACACCCAGTATTTATAGGAGAGGACAAAATATAACAGTAAAATGGGGCCGACAAAATCACCCCGGAGGATTTATTAGGCTAGCAATAGCCAGATATCAGGATTCAGATAACTGGGGTAGCTTTAACGAAGGGGTTATTAAATATACATGCTATGAAACCAACTGCGGTCCAGATAATCCAAATAACACTAACTGGGGAGTACTGGCTGGTCCAGGGTCGCAGGAGTGTTCAACAGTGATAACCATCCCCGATTATCTAAATGACGATATGTATACACTGCAGTGGATGTGGTACGGCGGTGGCGTGTTTTATTACCAAAC
>LSSK01000527.1:0-21471 GCA_001969505.1 Zancudomyces culisetae | reverse complement strand
TTAAACACTGCTCTCCATCCCATATGGGAATACCAACAGGTATGGATAGTATACAATTTAATGCATTCCACTGCGCATTTTGTAATGGCTATTTTTTTCTCCATTACCTCCTTCCCCCTCCCCCCTCGCCCCCTCCTTTATCTTCAAGTTAAAAAAGGTGTGTAAAAGCTAGACTGGAAGAAAAGTGTATATTTGCTTGTTCCTTGCAGATTTACATGGTCCACGTTTAACCATTGCTCTATACTTTTCTGTCATCTCTCTACATCACATAGCAATTTGGATGAACCTATACCAGACTTGTATGCCATGGTGTCAAACATCTGTCTGTTCTGACAATGATTTTACCTTCCTCTCCCCCCAATCATAACCCAAAGATCAGATAGGCTGGATTTTGAATAAACATGAATGTAGTGCTCTTTTACTGGTGGGAGTTTGCACTACTTTTCTCCTCATTTTTCACATTTTTAAAAAAAATTTTGTCACTCATATAAACACACTTAATCGCATTGAACAAAAATAGCCAAACCCAGCGTAATATATTTAACTTTATTTTTCACCTACATTTTACTGTTAGTGACATACAGTTTCTGTTTTTTTTTAAAAAATAAATAATATTTACTCTTCAGAGCTTTGAAATATTTACATTTAACAAGTAAAGCGGTTATTAACTGTGTCATCTGTATAGATTAACACCATCGTTCTCGGTAAATATGAAGTCCTTTAGATTTTCGGTGCTAGTATTGCTTTCGCTTCTCTGCCTTTTCATAAATCGGTCTTTTGCTTGGGAAAAGCTTGATTTTGAAATCTTTGAGCTATGGGATTCGATTAAGAAAAACGACAAGACCACAAACTGGTACGAGCTGATGGGCGTTCCTAGCTCCGCTACTTCTGCTCAAATTAATAAGGCCTACAAACGACTTTCTTTAAAGTACCAGTAAGTCCCTTTTGTGTTCAATATGTGATATTTACTACACTTACAAAGTAATTCCAACTATAAGCGCTACAACTTCCATTGTATAATTTTCAAATAGCCCCGATAAACTAAGAGGCACAAAAAAGGAAATGAAGCGAGCTACTGAGAAATACACTCGCCTTGGGCTTGTTGCCAATATTTTGAGAGATAAATATAGTCGTAAAAGATACGATTTTTTTAAAAAGAACGGAGTTCCCGTGTGGCGAGGAGCAGACTACTTGTATAAACGCTACAGACCAGGCCTGGGAAGTGTAGGTGTTGGGTTGGCGCTGTTTTTTTCAGCAATGCAGTACATGTTCATGTCGCTGAGCTACTGGAGAGCTCAACAAAGAATCAAAATTATTGAAGAGGAGGGCGAAAAACTGAAACTTAAAGCCCCGCCTCAACTTCGCGCGACACTCAACAGGAGGGAAAGACGAGGAAAGTCCGGCAAACAGGAACTATATGATGAATTTGTCGGTGATGAGGATGATGATTCGCTTGCATATGTAACTGAGTTGGATCCTTACTCAGTGAAAAAACCAACCATTGCAGATCTGCTGGTTATTAGCCTTCCTATGTGGATTATCCGAAAAGTGGGTACATCCGTTGGGTTGATGAAACCGATCGAACAAGACTCTACTAGTATCAGCGAAGATGATAGTTCTGAGGAGGTTGACCAAGGCGATTTCAAGGAGAAATTTTTACTAAAGAAAGAAGAGCGGGACACAAAAAATGTTTCCAGAAAACAAAAGTTCAAAGCTAGTAGCTCCTCAGCTTCGCTGGCTAGTAGTAACAAGGACTCTGTCGAATCTGATGCTTCCAATGGTGGTTCTCAAAACCAAGTATCTGCTACAGCTTCTGGAAAATCGGACTCTAAAGCCTCTACTCCTCTTACACCCAAGTCAAAAACCGTTAGGAAGCGTAAAGGTGGAACACGTGTAGTTTAATTGCCAGTATACATACACGTTTGTATAAATCTTTGTCCCTATTCTTTCTTTTTTTTTTACTTTGCAATTTCGTGGCTCAAGTGCACAAGATTATTCATTTACTTTTACTTAGTTTTTGTTATGGCTAACACTGTCGTCCTTGGCAATACTAAGTGTGATATCTAGTCAGAAGAAATGGAATAAAATGTCAGAATGTTTAAAAATAATGCGGACAAATCGATGCAGTTTGGATAGTTTAGCAGTTTTTTTCTTTCTATTTTTGCGAAATCAGCTTTATTTGGTAAAAAATTAAAAAGGACAAAAAAAACTCAGAGTAAGGTTATTCTGTATTATAGAATAGAAAAAAGCAGTGTACCATAACAAGGCAGCTATGGAGGATATTGAACTGGATTCAGGTATGCTATGTCGATGACTTTACGATACTTTCTATCATATTTTGCCAGGTATAAAAAGTAGCTAGAGAAAAAAATAAATACAATTCGCTTAATACTTGTAGGTAGTGAAAGTGGTCGATCCGAAAAAGATGTGCAAGTAGAGACCGATTGGATGTATGATGCAAACATTGACCAAAAAGACGAAGAATGGGTTAATCGTAAACTGGTGAATCAAGGTAGTTGTTTTTTCTTTGCAATTCTTCATTAAAATGTGGATGGCTTCTGTATTCTTTATTACCATTCTTGTAGCTAAAACAATTGTTTCTAATTATACCCTTCGATTTGATTACAATATATAGGGATGACGAAAAAGAAAAATGTGAATAATAGTAAAGATAACAACCAAGAAAGTAGTGAGGGTAAAGTGAACACGGAAAAAAATATTGTTTTATCATGTCCCGGGTGTTTTACACAGCTCTGCTATGATTGTCAAAGGTAAGGAAGAGTAAAAAACAGGTTTATTCTGGTTAAATACTGTCTCTCTATGATATTAAACAATCAAATTGTTATTGCTATCACTAGTACTTCCAATAACACCACTAATACTCATACAGCTGAATCATATGTTTATTACCTACTAGACACACAAAGTATTTTGAACAGTTCCGAGCAATGTTTGTCAGAAACTGTAAAGTGGACAATTCAGGTTTGTACCAAGTTTTTTTTTTGCTCCTCTTGCATGTGGTGTTTATATTAGAATTTGTAGGGTTTTTGACTTTGTACGGCGGATATAATAGAACAGTCATAAAAATGAAAATAGTTGTAGAATACGAAGGTTATAGCCCTGTATTTTGTGAGATATGCAATACAAAAGTAGCATACTTTGAGCCCGATGAAGAACTGTATCACTTCTTCCAGGTTCTATCAACTTGACCTCCTCGGATCAAGGTGGTATTGTATTTATTGCTTTGCTTTGTTGCAACAGTGTGAAGCCAGTACGACGGATAGAGAAGGAAATGCACCGAAGAGCACCGGCTTACATTCTTAAATAGTATTTCTTGATCAAACGAACCTCATTAAAGGACTTTTGGTATTTTATATCGATCCGTTTATATTTGCTCTTTGTATAGGAAATTTCAATCAATTTAATTTTGCTGAGCAGGTTTAATGTAGCAACAAGATTGGGGGAAAAACGAATTTGTGGCGAAAAAGCGAGCAAAATCCCAAATGCGAATCCACTTTGCTGCGCAATTCTGACCAATTGTTTGGTTAGGTACATTGTAGAAGTTGAATGAATTGTGTAGTTTCGATTTTCTATGATTTATATTTTTGTTCATTTTATATTAAAAAAGTACAGTACAACCAGTCTTTGACAAACAATAATTGAAATCGCCAGCACAAGAACAGCAAATATTATATATACTATACATATATAATCCTTTGAAAAAAAAGAAGAATGGGAGTTATAGGATTATGGACCGTGGTAGAGGAAAATTCGGAGCCAGTGAAGTATGAGGATTTGGAAAACAAAGTTATAGCGATCGATGCCTCCGTTTGGATTCATCAGTTTCTCAAGGCTATGCGGAACGAGCAGGGAGAGGAAATGGAAAATGGAGTTGTTAGAGGATTTACGAGCAGAATAAAAAAGCTATTGTATTATAAGATTAAACCGATCTTTGTGTTTGATGGTGAGCCACCTGCGATTAAGCTCGAAACAATGGTAACTTGTCTTACTAGTGCCTTCTTACCCTTTTTAAACTATTTTTATGTGTCTTTTAATTACAGATATATGTCGTTTTAACATACTTTAACTAAATCGTGTATACAGAGAAGAAGAAAAGACAAGGTGGAAGAAAAAACAAAGGAAATAAAGGCAGCAGCAGAAAAGCTGTTTCTAGCACAAGTGAAATTAAATCTCATCAAATCTCCAGACGAAATAGGTATTAAGGGGCGAAAAAGAAAAAGTATTGAGGGGGAAGGTGGGAGGGGAAACACGCCACCATCTAGTGGGAAAAGGTCAAGGTTGGTCAAAAAAAAGGATGAGTATGAGCTACCTGAGGAATTAGAGATGGAAAAAGTGGAAAATACGATTATAGGAAAAGAAAACGACGTAAGATTACCAACAGAAGAGGAAGCAAAGGCGGGTGAATTTTGGAAACGAGTATTATCGGGGAAAAATAAAGTGATGGCAGGATACAACTATCTCGAAGCGCATAAACAAGATGCGAGCGAGGGTGACAAGAACGAGGGCGACATTTCTGATGATTTTTTGGAGCAGGATGTAGATATAAATAGCCGTGAGTTTACAAGAATGGAAACTGCTGAGCAGCATGCGGTTGTTAAAGATATGAAGGATAAATCGAGACAGACATCGTTTGGGCGACTGAAAAGAATGGTGGAGGGAACCAAGACCGCGATGGATTTTTCGCAGATGCAAATAGATAACTTGATGGTAAGAAACAAACTGATGGAAAAGTATTTGATAGTATCTGGGCATTCGCATAGAGTGAGAACCTCGCCAGATACGGCAAAACAATGGAATGATCAGCATAAAGATGATACGAGTAGAAGGATCGGTGGTGGGAAATTTGGAAATCCTGCATCAGCAAAGATGGGGCGGATGATGAGCAGGGCAGTGGTTGGACAGAGAGGAGTCAAATACATATTACAGAAAGATGATGAGGGTGTTCAGGGAGGGGGGTGGGTATTGAAAGCATCAGAAGATACAGATTATACGAGCTATGACATGGATAGCAAGCCGATAAAGACTGAAAGCGGTATAAAAGCGGAAAAGGACAATAAAAGCCTGTTTCTAAATAGTGGAAAAGATACTAATGAAAAACCTGATGCTAATGGGGGTACTGATTTTTTTGCAGAGGTTAAGAACGATAGCGACCAAATTAGTAGTAATAGCAGTAGTAGTGATGTGGAATTTGAAGACGTGCCAATCCCAGAGTATGAGCAAGATAATGAGAATACGAATATCGAGAATGAATCTAATGAATGGAAGAATAAAAACCGGGGAACTAAGGGTATATACCATTTGGATAGCGATAGTAATAGTGAGTTTAATGACTTTGACGACTTTGAGGAGGTGTTCTTTGGAGACAAGCAGGTGAGTGGAAACAATGGGGATGAGGGTGGTGAGGATGAGGATGAGGATGACGAAGAATATGATGGTAAATACCAAGATGCCGATTTTGATGAACTTCCGGAAGATGATGGCGAGCAAAATGAATATGCCGAGTTTGACGGTTTTGAAGAGATAAATTTTCAGGATAAAATGCAAGAATCGACGAATGAACCAAGGGATATAAACACTGGCGATAGTAAGTTGGGGTACAATGTTGTTGTAGGACATGGAGAAACTGATAGTGAGAACAGTTTGGAAAAGAACATAGATGTTCATTTTCCGAAAAAGGAATCATTGTTGGTGATGAGTGGTGGTGACTCGACCCAGACCAAACCGGATAATGGTAATGGCAGCGATAATGATGTTGGTGATGTTAATGATATTGGTGATGGTAACGATAATGATATTTATATTGATAATACATTTGATAACTTTGAGGAATTCGGCGAGTTTGAGCAGGTAGATCTGGAGATAAAACCTGAATCTACAGAAATTGAGAGGCCTAAAAAACAGACAGAAAGTATCACTACAAGCGAAAGTGGCGAAGCAAAAGAGGTTATTGAGGTCAATGAGGTTATTGAGATCAATGAGGTCAATGAGGCTAACGAAGAAGATATGATTCATGAAATTCCACAAAGTATTGAAATACATGCGGGAATAGATGTAAATGACCAGCCCCAGCAAAGCGAGTTTGATAAATTCGAACAGGTCGAGTTTAATGCTTTACCGGAAGGGTTAGGTTTCAAAAATGGACAGGTAAAAAACTTGGTAGACAACGAAAAGAAAGTGGAAGAGGGTGACGTAGACTTTTCGAGTTGGGAGGAAATAAAGCTCAATACCGTGGGTGAGAACTCGGTAAAAAGTATTTCCAATGCAGCATTTTTTACACCAAATAAACAGCAAAGTCTGTTGAAGCCAATAGAGGGCAGCAACCCACACAAAAACAAAGAAGGGGAGCCGAGAAGCGTTGAAGAAATAATCAAAAGGGCGCAGAGTGGGGATGGGTTGTTTGGCATGAACAGGCGAATATCGGGTGGGGTTAGTGGCGACAGTGGTCAAAATGATATGTTCTGGATGCCAAGAAAAGGACCCAGCAAGGGACAGCAGGAACAGAAAAAACGAGTTGAGGCTGTTCAGAAGGAGATTAGGGAGATAACTATGGATTTGAAAAAGGCGAAAAGGGATAGCAGCGTAATAACTTCTGAAATAATGGAGGAGGTTAGAAAGTTATTGTACCAGATGAATGTTACATATATAACAGCGGCTACGGAGGCGGAAGCTCTGTGTGCAAAACTGGAAGCCGAAAGCAAAGTGGATGGAATTATTACTGATGACAGTGATGTGCTGTTGTTTGGCGGTACAAAAGTATATCGACATTTCTTTAGTAAACAAAAAGATGCCAGAGTGTACAACGCCATTGTGGATGGCAAGGGAAATAAAAAATGGAAATGTGGTGATGGGAAAATGACAATTGATAGGGAGGGACTGGTATTTTTGGCATATTTTTTGGGATCGGACTACACAATGGGCGTGAGCGGAATTGGTCCAAAACTGGGATTGCTGATTTATGAGGTGTTTGGGTCCAACAATAGCATCCAAAAGTATATATTGGACAACACCAACTTTAGTCCTGTTCTTTCATCATCAATCCTAGAGGTTGGGGCGGGGGGAGAGGGAGAGGAGGAGGGAAAGAAAGAGGAAGAGAAAGAGAAAGAGGAAGGGGCAAAAGGCGAAACAAGTGTCAAAGCGATATCACTAGGAGTGGAGAGTAGTTTGAAGAGTAAACAGAAAAACATGTATGACAAATTATTATTGTTTAAAAAATTCAAGGAAGCGGTATTAACAAAACAACTAAAACTAACCAACAATAAAATCGATAAATTGGGCAAAATCATCAAAGTCGTCCAGAAAATCAAGCAAAGTGGCGACTTACCCATAGATTTTCCAAACATCAACGTGATGAGATCATATTATACCAATGTCTAGCGGTTGAATTTCTTGTGTCCTTCAAACGATTTTGGCAGAGCTGACAGCGTATCGAACCAATACCTCTGTACCATGAACAGTACTGGCTTGTCGTTACTGCTACTGCTGGCAGATGAGTTTTGGATAAAATCAACAAACATTATCGAGTTGTACTTTTTGGTAACGAAAATCACGTTGCCTTTGCCGATTTCAGCTTTGTATGTGAGATTCGAGGCTTGACTGCTCTCAGAGACATCGTTACTGCTAGTTTTTGCGGGGATGGCGATGCTCTGGTCGATGTCGCAGCCAAGGATTCTGATCTTTTTCAGTGTCTGTGAGGTCAGATACTCCAAATCATTGTCTTTATCGTTTGTCTTTTTCAAGAGTGTAGATATCTTTCTTTTCAATAAATTCACCTTGTTGCTGTTATTTGTCAAAAACAGGTTATAGTGCTCGATACTCTGGTTGATAATTTTATTTACATGCTTGTTATTTTCATCAATGTTTTTGACTGTTACGTTCTCCAATCCATTATTAACAGCACTCTTTCCAGCGGTAGTAGCATCAGCTAAAAGGCTGGTAATGTCGACTTTGTAGATATAGTTGACACCATACACATAGACAGAGCCATTGGATGTAAGAATCTTGTTGATTGGATACTTCTCTTTAATTTCAAGAATAGACCCGAAATTCTGTTTTAGCTTGAGTTTGGCCGCGTCTTCGTGTGATTTTTTGCTTTTATTTGCCGATGCCATTGCCAAAGCCAGAACGCTTATTGTATTATTGTTGTATCCCAAGATCAGAGAGACCAAGTTGTTGTTGACAATTGTATTTACATTGATTGGGTATATAACGCCAGTATTGTTTTCACCATCGTCTCCACCACGACCCTCGTCAACAACATTGGTGTGGCTGCTGTAGAACACCAATGCGTTTGTCTTCAAGTCTGTAATAGCTATTCTGTTGCCTGAATCGATTGAAACCAAATATCTTGACTCGCCAAATGTTGAAAGCCCTGTTATGTTGCGCAGCTTTCCGATAATACTTCCGGCACCACCAACACGCTGTTGGCCTATCACTGTGAATTCCTTTCGGATTTCATCATGATGGCTTTCTATTTTTTTATAAACCAGCTCATTGTTACCACTGCTTGCTGCTTCACCAGTTGTATTATCTGTCTTGTCATTAATGCCCTCAGTGTTATTTACAGAGATTGATGCTAGGTTTTGTATTACATAAATATTCAACTCTGATGTAGCCAATACAATCATCTCTTCTCCGCTATTCTCATTATCATCGGTGCCTGCAAAATGTATTTTGGTGACATATTCCTTATCTTCTCTCCTCCCCACCAGTAAATTGTCAACCCGTTTGACTATTGCCAATTCATCATTCTCATTATTCTCCAACACTTCAAACAACCGAACCTTTTCTGTATCTGAGACTACTATGTATTTGCCGCTTGGTGAAACTCCGGTGGCAACCAGATTGCTTTTTCCATCTATTTTGACTATCACTTTTTCTGTGCATGCTGAATTCTGTTGGCGATGATTCGCTAATAACTGCTGTGCCTGTTGTTCACCCACGTCATTCGTGACCTTGACTTTCCATATTTTAAGCTCTTCGTGGTTCTTCATTGTCATAATCACTCTGCCCTTTGAATCTGGTCTCTTGGAAACACTAATAAACTCATTCTGTGGTGGAAAAACTGGCATTCTTGTGGAATTGAATTTTCCATTATCTTCTTCACAGTTTACCATCATTCTGCCGTCCACACCTCCCGTAACCACACGTCCTCCATTCCCATTTTCAATCCCTATAGCTCTAACATCATGTGTATGTGTTCTCTTGCTAAACTTCTCGACCCATTGATCGATTCCTTTTACCTTTTTAAATTGTGACAATTTATGATCCACTCCACTAACATATAATGCCTCACTAGATTCGTCATACCCCATACACAATATATCTGCCAAATGACTCTGTATTTTCTGAACCATTATTTCCATTTCTATATCCCAAAAGATGACGCTACCAGTGCTATCACCACTTGCTATATATCTGGTACCCTTTATCACCACCACGCTCCATATCATTGATTTCTCACTTCTTTTGGTCTTGGTTGTAAGTTTTGAAACTATTCTTCCCTCTGCAACCTTCCACTTTCTTATATTTCCATCATCGGATCCCGCAACTATATGCTGGTCATCCTCTGTCCAACAAATACTAAGTATTTTGGTCCCTGTTGCTCCTTCTAGCCCCTTTTTATACCGTATTCCTCCCTCTGTTATGTCAAATATCCTGATGCTACCCTCATCGGTTCCAACGGCCAACTCTGTCTGCTTGTTATTTACTGCCATGCTCCACACAGCCCCTCCATAACTATCCATCTTCTTTTTTGCTCTCAGCCTTCGCAAATCCCACTCTACGATCTCCCCCTTTGTCCCCGCAGTAAACAACCGAGGTGGTGTTTCGAGCAGCTCTCTTGTTGCCTGTTTTTGCTCTTCTTCGCTGCTATAAAGCTCTTTATCTTCCTCGCTCAGTTCAACCTGATGCGCCCACACCAAGGTTTCTAGTGTACCAGCTCGGTATCCTGGTATTGTCTTCTCCAAGCTGTAGCCATTCTCATATGTCCATATTTCTATATCACCGTTGCTTCTGCCCACAGCCAAATATGGTCTTATTTTCCATGTCTTTGGCGTAAATTCTATCGAATTGATCGTTTTAGGCACATAATCTACTATATTACATCGATGTACCTCCATTTTCGATTTTGCTTCTTTTTTTTTTACTCTATTTTTATGTTATTTTTGATGCTATATAAACCTGCTCTAAAAAATTTTTTCAGTATATCGAAATTTATTTCGCTTTTCCTTTCGAATCGAAAAAACTAATATTCAAAAAAAAAATTTTTTTTTACAATACTAACTTGGACTGCCTGAAATCTTTTATTCATTTTTTTCGGTGATTTTGAGATCATCTAATAAAACCAACCTTTTTTCAGTTATTTTTTTTCGTTTTCTTGTCTATAACTGAAAAGAATCTTGGTGTATACTTTAACAGTCATATTTGCGTTTGATGAGTATAGCGAGTCGACCTTAGTACATAAATAGTTGAGCATCTCGTTTAGTTTGATGTTCAAGCACCCTGTTAAAAATGGTGTTTATGTGCAAGAGCATTTTTTGATACTCAATCCGATGCAATTATGAAAAAATGTTTAAACTTGGGTTTTTGCCAAATAGTCTCCGCTAATTATATTCTAAAATACACGTGTGTCGAATTTGATTTTGACCAATGTAATTTTATCATCAACCACACCAAGTAAGCGATCTCTGTTGACTTTTAAAATAATGTAAACCTAGAATAACAACAAAGTTAGTCCAACATTTTCAACAAAATCATCTTTCGGTGTGTTTAAATTTTATTTAACTAAATTGAACTCGCTACATAACATTGATACATGGAGGTAACGCGGAGCAATTTTGAATCAACTCTTCCCCTGATACAAAGATGTATCGACGAATGTGACTTTATTTCATTCGATTCCGAAATGACAGGTTCTTTATTGTTCACTTTATTTATTTTAATATATGCTTTCAGCACTCGCTTACTGCCAACATTTTTTTCATTTTTTTATGTTTTATAGTATAATATCTGTATTTCGGGTAATTTAAAAGTGAATAAAAAAACATTTCAGTTTGACACTATGACGTAGGAATTTGGGATACAGATGAAAAGATGAGCTTTGATAAGATATCGAAGGAAGGCATATACGAAAAATATAAAAAAGTAGCAGAAATGTTCCAGATAGTACAATTCGGAATATGTACTTTTACCTGGAGGGAGAGCAAAGAGTCAACTAGTGATTCTGAAGAGAATGAACATGAACAAGCCGAAGATAGTAACGAATCAGTAGACGAATGTGAAGTACAGTTCCGGAACGACAACCTCGAGTTGCGTACCTTTGAAAAGGATATGGAAATTTTCGATACCACATCCCGTTTATCAAACCGCACGGATAACTTTAAGAAGCGTAGAGCTGAACAACGAAATGACGAGAACGATTCTCAATCTTGTAGCTCCGGAAAATCAGAAATCTGTGGTAGAAAAAGGAAAAGACAGGGTCAGGGTCAGGGTCAGGGTCAGGGTCAAGGACCAACTGATATCTGCGGTGAAAAAAATAAAAGCCACGGATATTATGAAGCGAAGCCTTTCAATTTCTACATTTTTCCATTTTCAAGGGTTGGGAACTCGAAGAGGGATTTGATTTTTGGCTCTTTGAATCGTTCGCTTGAATTTCTGGCTAAAAATTCGTTTGACTTTAATAAATGGGTATATGACGGAATTTCATATGCCACTCTAGATGAAATCACAAGGTTTAAAACGGAAAAACTTGATTTGCTAGAGGGAAAGTCACTTATTAGCACCAGCGAAAGGGATCTTGAGTTTTTGAATGGTTTTCAAGAGAAAATAAGGAGTTTACTTTCTAGCGAGGGCAAAGATAGCATCCGGATAGATACAAAAGGTTCTTACCAGCAGAGATTGGTTCATCAAGAGATTAGAAATTATACGCAGCTATATGCTAAAGGCAGAAAGGGAATGGTGGACATATTCAAAGACACAGAGGACTATGTAAAAGCGCATAGAGACTCGTTGGTAGATGATGTTCATGTAAGCCAGTCAACTCCAATTATATAACATAAAACAGCAGCCTATATCTTTGTATACACACCATTTTAGGAACGATATAGAAAGGCCAGGGGCTTTGGTCTTGTAATGGATATGATTAGCAGTAGCAAAAAGCCGCTTGTTGGTCATAACTGCCTACTTGATCTATTATTTATTCATTCTCACTTTTATAATGATCTGCCTCGGGATATAGCTGAGTTTTCCGATTCTTTGCGGAAAACGTTTCCAATGTAAGTCAGACAGCCTATTCAGCTAGCATTGTGTGATATTATTCTTGGTATATTAGACAAGACTTCGCATGATTACCTCTGCACTCAACTTATCTTTAAGCTTTATCATTTATACATGAAAGTAATTAATAAAACACTAATCAATTAAATAGGATTATCGATACTAAATGTATAATAGAAACAGAAGAAGAGCTAAAGGTACTATCCATTACTATATGTGGTTTCTTACCGATTTCACCTTTTAGTTGTAATGTTCAATAACGTTTTTTTATTTTTTTACCTGGCTAAATCGTTAGTAAAGGTGAACTAATTTCTAGCCTTTCCTCTATTTCTTTTGTTTATAGAAAAAGTATCAGTCAAGTGTTCTTGAGCAAGTCGAAGCTGAAATGGAACGAAACACACACAATAACCAAGGTGTTAGAACTTATTCCCCTTACGACAATGGAACGAGACGAACTACACATGAGGCGGGATATGACGCATTTTTGACTGGTAAGGTTTTTGTAAACCTGAAAATCGACTTGGATCATACATTCAGAAAATATTCCGGGATGTTTTTTGTACTTAATGCCGAGTCGCCCGTTTTGGATTTACACACAATGGAATGATACACTCGGTTTTTAGCTTTGTGTGTTAACGCCTTTTTAAAATAGGCATATTGTACATACCCATACCCATACCCATTTTTTTTATTTCTGTTTTTCTAATGGCATTATTGAAGTTGCACCATTATAAAAATGAAAGTGTTATATGTTCCCTAGACATATTTTGTTATTATTTGTTTGGTTGCGGACTTTAAAAAAATGATTAGGGTGAGGTATTTTCTCTGAAAGGTGGGCTGAGCGGGGTTATTGATCTTGAATTTTACCATAACACTGTGTACGCTAGAGTGGCCAACTCAGTTCAGAAACTAGTTGTAATTGTTGTTGTTTTTTATTTTTATTTTTTATTTAGAGAAAACGTGAAATTCAATTATTACCATTCGGCGTTTTTATATTATTTAGTATTAATTGAACTCTCGGGCTTTTACTTTACTAGTAGGAAAAAACAAATCAATTAGCAAATAATGAGTATTTGGTGTAAGAGAAATGCGAGTTTGTGAAATGGATTTAAAACTGTTCAATCTGGAAACTCTAGGTTACAAACACAAATAATAGTTGTGTACGTTTTTGAACTTACAAGAATTGAGGTATATTGTGTGTTTTTTTCTCGACCTCTCTGATGTCTCCGACGGCATTTGGAAAAAAATATATTTGCTCCTACCAAGAAACACCTGTGTTTAGAAGTTGAGACATTGCGTAGATTTTTCACTAGCCATTTGTTACCCTAACCACTTGTTTTATTGGCTACTTTTCTTGAAGGGGGGGAGGGACAGTATCTGGGCTGATGGCTGTGCTTTGAATGGTAGATGTTTGTGTTTAGCTGCAATAGAATACGACGATGATATGGCGACAATTTCTGGTGAAAGCATTGATATACCATATATTCCATACACTAGCATTGATGTTGTTTCTTTCATATAGTAGTTTCAAACAAAAAGAAACAATAGTTATCAAGGAGCTCTAATTTGACGCATATTATGATTTAGCTTTTTTTTAGAATATTTCATACATGCCACCTTTTTTCTAAAACCCATAAGAAAATATTTTTCCTTCTATACGTTGTGGGTTTGAACCTTTTGGGGGTGAAAACTGTTCTATCTGAAGGTATTTTTTTTCTTCAACAAACAAATAGATGTATCGAATGCATTTCCATGAATGCACTTGCCGCATCCCAGCCTAATAGTATTTAATCCACAAACAGGGTCAAACGTGGATAAAAAATAATTATTAACACCTATAAAACAATATATTAACTTATATTTTTTCTCCAGCCATATTTTGTATTTTTTTTGGTTTGATTGAACGATGTTTTTAAAAATACTTTTGTTTCGAGATATTATCTATTTGGTTTAATTCATAAACTAATTAATTATCGCAATGCGAACTTGTTTAATCCCCAATTTGGCATTACGGAGGAGCTGGGAGAGAAAATATTAGAAAATATCCCATAATCTCCAAACCACGGAGGTCAGTATGTTGCTTATTTACCCTAATGTTGATAATACATGCTAATATTACATAAATTGCGGTTACATCGGCAATACCTTTAACCTTCATTGATTTTGGGTATCTTATGAATTATATCCCAAAAAAAGAAAAAAACAAGCAGTAGCGGGGTTTTTTTTTCAGTCGAAACACGAGTTACCTTTGCAAACAAAAGCTTATTTGTATTACTAAGTGCAATTCTTGGTACGGCTTTTCTCAAGCCCTTTTTTTCGGGTTTTGGTCAACAAAGGATACAAGCGATAAATATACATCATATTGCAAGAATGATCGTTTCTTGTCTATTTAGCAAATGATACACGTGAAATACTAGAATTAAGCAGAGTGGAATTGGTTTTAACTAAAAGTTAGATTTAATTTCCACGGTTTTGTTCCTAGTACTGCGATTTTACAGTCCAAAGCTTGAAAAAGAAAGAAAAAGCCAGTCTCTCTTTCTCTTTCTCTCTCTCCCTCCCCCTCGCATCGAGACATTCTATCACATTTTGTGACTGATCAATATTGGTTTTGTCATGTCGTATAAGCAAATGTACTTCAGTATGTAGTTCGCTCAGATCCACCATAATCTGTGGCTACTTGTCTTTTATTCCTTTGTATTTCCTCATTAAATTTTGATGAAGATCGGATTTGCTGCGATTAGTTTGAAACCACCCTTCAACGACACTCCAGTATGCCAATAACAAGTTGGGTCAAAAGCGTTTGTGGTGTTTCAAAACTGTATAATATGTTGAAAACGGCAGTCATGTTCTATTTTTATACCAGCGTTTTAGCGTAACTTAAAAAAATATACGACAATTTGCGATCATCATCATTTTTTATTTTCATGATTCGATAAAACATCACTACATGTGGTAAGTTATGTAATGCAACTTTCACATAAAATTTAGCAATATACTACCAATTTACTCCATTCCCTTATTTAGATAAATTTACATAGAAAATATTGATGAATTGGAGGGATGAAAGTTATCAACATAAATTGGGATTCAGGTTTTGGAAGACGCCTTTCAGTTAATTTTAGCGCCAAAAATATTATCGTTTGGCCACCACTATCCAGCTACAATTTATTTCTTTTCACAGCTAAATTTATCAGCTACGTTTTGGTTTGGAGAAAAAAACATCACTTTTTTTTATCCATCAAGTCATTTAACTATGTCTATTTTCAATGAACACTGTATTGATCCTTTCTTTTTGAATTAGAATTATGTAACAGTTTTTCTTTGACCTTAATTTCTAACGATCCAGTAAAAAGACGCAAGTGCATATATCATTTATTTTAATGTTTACTGAAATTCACGACACTAGTGGTTAAAAAGATTTCATGTAGTTATTGCTACTTAACGAATAAACAAACACATTATTAACTTGAACACACAAGCAATCTTCACCTCTTCCTACTCTCCCACCTAAATGGTTAGTCCCAAATAGTGCCGTTAACGCTAGTTGACTATTACTGCAAAAAAGGCCATCCTACTTCATTTTATCTCGTGCCATTCAGGTTTTGCACTCCAGATCCTACATGTGATATTATGATATAAAATTTGAGTGGGATGATATAAGTACCATTAAAAGTTCAAACATCTTACATTTGGCATTTCCCTCCCCCAGAAACTCCATTTGTTTTTTTATTGCTGTTATTTTTCTGTCCCTAGACTGAGTTATGAATGACCGGGATTTATTACATAATTAACTTTAAATACATCTAAAACAATATATTTCTACGATGATTTCTAATTTGCAATACAAAAAACTAACCTGAATTTTCATTAAACTGGGCACAAATCCCTATTTTTAGTGTGGTCTATAATTAGATTTTTAGTTCTCTTAGATTTCTTGTATTTTACTCGTCTACTTTTTTTTTATCAAAAGCTCTGCTTATAAAACAATTTTTGATTCATAATATTAATGGGTGATGTTTATAAGTGAAATTTTTTTTTAATTACATAATATCACTTAACATTATCTCATCCCCAAAGAGAAAAATGCTTGCTGGAATAAAATAGCTAAACACAGTAAACAGCAAAATGCGAGATGTACACACTTTGTCTTATAAAACACCAAAAAATGTCGTTGCTGGTTTTTAAGTTTAAAACGCAAAAGGATAACATTGTAGTGCCTTTTTATAACTTTTCTAAAAATAATAGTTTCTACAAGCTCATCTCTGAACATTTCAATTTACAAACACCTCCTATTTAATTAAGAGACTCAAAACTATAAAATAAGAAAGATTTCTTCTTACGATAAAAATATTAAATTTCCAGATCATATCTATATCTACAATAGCCGTGAAAGCTATACCAAAGTATAAATAACCGAAGGAAGCCTAGATATTCAAAATTTTCACAAGAAATAATTACTTTCCATAGCATACAACCCCCTCCCTCCCCTCCCCCCTTATCAACACTAAAAATTTCTGAATGTTCATAATTCCAGAAAAAAGAAAAGATATAAATAGAAAATTACAACAGTGTAAAAGAAAAAGCAAATAATACTCTAACTTGAAAGTATGGATACCTCTACAAATACATCATCTGCTCCACTGGTCAGGAAGGATAGCGCGTCTAAAAGCCAGTCTCCCAAGAAACCCGGTCATATCGCATGCGACTCGTGTAGAAGACGCAAAACAAAATGTGATGGTGGGAAACCGTCATGCGGAAAATGTCTAAAAGATAAATTTACATGCGAGTATAACTCTGAACGAGCCCGTGGCCGTCCTCCAGCCTCGAAGAGCAAGAGAAACGTTGAAGGTGAAGACAATTCAAAGGTTTTGTCAATCGGTTTATCAGACGCTTCTGCGTCTTTGGGGTTGGAATACTTTAAAATGGGAAACGATTTTACAACAAATAGTTCACGGTTCTTCGATTCAGAATTAACACCAAATGCAGCTAAGAAACAACGATCATTAGGATACAGAAGTGCTACATATTACAGCCATCCTTCTGTCAGCAATTTTGAAAGCGCTCACGATTTTTCATTTGATCCAGATTCCAGGGTATTCTTTCCTGAACTCAGTGAAACACACTCGCTTGATAACCCTAGAAATGAAATGGGTTATTTACACAATAATTTCAGTAGGGCTACGTTGATTCCAAATGAAAGGGATGGAAACTATAGCTTGCTTGTAAACAACAATGGATTGGTTCCCGACAGTTTAGGCGAGTTGAACCCCATGTCATTTGGTCAACCTTTGCAAAGAAACACAGGATCATACCCGTCTGGAAGTGGGTTCAGGTTCTATAACGGTTCTGCTAATCAGAAAACTACACCTAGAATGCGAAAACAGATGCAACTGCCAAACTTTGTAGAGTCATCATTTGATTATATGCCTCACCACAGGTTTGCCGCTGCTCATTCGTACACTCTTTCTGCTCCCGTAAAATTTTCAAATTCAGCATTAAACAATGCAAATGCTGGTGATTTTGTCTCTGCATATAATGAATTTGATCCCCCCGTTGTGGGAAAAAGAGCCTCTAGCGGTCTCGCTGAAAATTATACCACGAGATTACCATTTTCTGGTTCTTCAGACTCCCTAAAATTCAACATTTTTGAGCCAGGAGTATCTAATAATGAACCTCTTTCTGGAAGATTGGAACAGGGTGGTGAAAACATCGAATCTTCGAGGGTGGTAAAACGCAGCTTCGACAGCATTCAGAACGACCTAGTTCATAGCATGAACCTAAATAAAAATAACATGAGATCCGAGCTTGAATCTTCAAATAACACCAACGGCCTACAACTGCTCACCAGCGATTTTTCGATTAATGGCAATGATACTAAACGAGAATCTGATTCAGAAAACTCGGTTACTAATGCTATCAGTGGGATAGGAAGTGGTGGCATACAGGCGCAAGGTCTACCTATTTTTGAACAGCTAAACGGCGGAGACCATGGTGCCGGGATAGGCGAGCTAGGTCATATCCATTCTGGAGTAAATGCAAACACAGAAGATGCTCCTTTGGATAGATGTAATTTATATCAGAAAAATGTTTCACTAATGCCTGGAAATGCTCTTCAACTACACGATCCATATCCCGAGCATCATTTTTCTCAACACCCTGTACCAATGAGATATGAACACGCACCAGGTAATGGATTTAACAATCACCCAATGTATACTGATCATGCCAACTACGCGCCAGTGAACTATTTTCATCAAATCCCTGCTTACCCAGCCCTCAAAGTTTCTGATAATAATAAGTACCGAAAGGATGTGGAGTTATCAATAATTAGAAATAGACTTCTTGCAAATAGAAACTAGAGCAGCGTCCCTGATGCCTAAATGTCGAAAATCATTAAAAAAAATTGGCTTTTATCCCTCTCTTGGTGATATCCATTTTATTCTTAAATTATATTAAATTTTTTAACAGCACTGTGTTGATACTCAATTGATTTTAGACTCGAATAGCATTATTTTAACTTAATTTTAGAGCATATATTTTGATATTTATTGTACTAAAACGACAATGGAAAATAAACCCTAATACAAAATGATCTACTGTTCTTAAAACTTGACGCACATTGACCGACCATATTGTAAAATGTATAACATGCGTAGCATAGGAAGTGTCGTTAGACATTTATTTCTGTACTGTAGTGAATGGTTTGAGGTAGTGTGATTATCTTGAGTCCATTTAGGGGGAAGACGACATTCTTAAACCAGTATACAATGAAAATAGAGTTTGTACAATGACAGAAAAGGGGTGATCAGATATGTATTACGTAGGATTCTTGTTTTTGTAGTTTTATGTGGTGTTTATTTAGTATTTATTTGGTGAAATGTTTATAATTAAAGGATGTTTGAAAACTATAACAGCCACCTGAGCACCAGTCTGACGTTTCTGTACTAGTCCAACTTCTCATCATTACCAACATTCTCTGAATAACTAATGTTGCAATACATGCTAAATGCATCCTTGGATCATATGGTATAACCCTCCTTAACAACTCTACAATGAAATATGTATAATTTCTTGCTTCAGGATCTTCAACAATTTTCGGCTTGTCATTGAATATCGAAAAAACTCGCTACTTTGCCTTACAAGTTGTGCACTGGTTTCCTTTTTTTTTTAAAGCGTATTCTTTGAACATCAATTATTTGCCGTACTGTTTCCTTGTTAAAACTTGCCTGTAAATATATGGTCTCAATCCATTAAACATCATCCCATATGCTGTCATCTCTCGACACTCATTAATACCAAACTCCCACACCTCCATTAAACAACTCGATATAAAGCAATCATTTCGCCTACTAGTTGTTCTTTGACATTTTTGTAGCCGAGTTTAGCATCTACTTTACTCTCCACAACTAGATTACACTTGTATCTATACTGATTATGCATTGCTACATCCATCTCTGATTATATTATTGGTGTTTGTATACTGCGTACACTCAGCAATAAATGTGATACTTTCAACCCACCATTTCTGCTGAACGAAAATATATCCAACAAATTCTTGAGATAACAATTCACAACAGATTCGTTTGCTTTGTTTTACCACATACTTCTAACGATTATCCTAGCATATCGATACATAGTATTTCGATCAGGTTTGTTGAGGTTATTTGGTGTTCCATTTCTACATTTTACTTTATCGTTTAGAGAAGCTGATCTCTCGTTTTTTTTGGTGGATATGTATATTCATACTCTTTTTCACTGTTCAACCCAAGGGTAACTTTGCTACACTTTTGGTCGTATTAACAGTGTTGCTATCTGGTTCTCGATAGTAAATGCCGGTATAACTATCTCTACTTTGATCAAGCAAATATCTCAAACACCACCATGCCCTGTTATTCTATTATCACCACATCCATAGCTATCGATTTTAAACCTCTCTCACCCCCTCCCCACATGGTCGTGCAGGGAGAGTGTGGTTCCTAACGATTTTCTTTATTCCTACTACACTTGAATAATTCTTTATGTTTATGTGCTGCTTTTTTTCAAGGTATTTATATTATTTTTTCCCGTCTGCTCTTGGAAAATAGGGCTTCTCTACCAACAAATACGTCACACTACATTCTATTTTTTGTAACAGCTTTGATAAAATAATCTATCCGCCTTACTTTGCTATAAAACCCTGAAAACAATACATTAAACTTTTAAATAGTTTTTTTCACTCAGCATTCACCAATTTATTACCATCAATCAATGAGTACTTGAAGCGGATGTTAACATTGTATCGGTATGTTGGTTGAAACTATTAAAATCGCCTAAAACGGAATACTCAGTAGCGCATATAAAAATAGGCAGGAAACACCACTCTTTGCATTTCCTCCCGTTGGTGAGTAGGTTGTTTGGCACAATATGTTACTTCAATCAATCCATGTGAATAACCGAGCAAATCTGCAGATTTAACAAAGTACAGCCATAAAAACAGCACTATTTCTATGAATTACGAAACAAACCCAATTGACATTCATACACCCAGCTCGACTAAATATTATGAGTATTCACCTACTTAGCGTGACTACTATCATATCCATAATGGTTATACTGATTGTGTTTAAAGAGTTGAGGGTCAGAACCCGAGAATGTGTTATTCCAATACAGTCAAGCCAAAGTAAATAAACATCAAACCCTCACGTTTATTCAGCACAACTATTCACTTTTGAAATACACAAACCATCAGTCCCATAAACTCAAATACCGCTGTACTCTCACACCATGAATTCTTTCACAAAATGGTGCAATAACAACTCCACTTATAGTTGATTGCACAAACTTTTGCATACAACCATATTTTCGATAACAACACCTGTTCCTCTCACCAATTAATATGGTTCGCTGTTGGCTTTGATTTTTATCTCGCTTGAACTCTACTACTAATATATGGGTACTCTCATTCATACCAAACTTGATATAACCAAAACAAAACAGCTTGCAACTTGAGCCAATACACTAGGGTTTCCATTCTTCATATTTTTCAATAATAGTTTTCAAAAACAACAATGCCACTTGTAAAACCAAATCAAAGCTTGAATACTCTAATACATCATTTAATTGATATTTCCAGTTACTAATACCAGAAAGTGTAGCACAACACTTGTTAACTCCAAAACCTGTGGATAAGAGAACGGT
>LSSK01000102.1:0-16677 GCA_001969505.1 Zancudomyces culisetae | reverse complement strand
TTTTTGCCAATGTTGTGGAAATTCATTTTTGTGTAAAGTCAAACCAAAAAAGTAAAAAACCTAATGACGCTATATTTTTTCTAGGAGAGGAAAAGAGAAGGGTTTTAAATTGACTTTATCCAGTAGAATATCAATAGGCGTAACTTACAATAAAAGAGGGTGTATAAGCATCAAACTTTTTTAACAGCCTAGTTATTTTTACTTTCAACGATGTGTTTGTGCATTTGCTTCTTGTAGAAATCATTTTTTGTATTTGGTCAGAGCGTGTAAATGTGGAAAAAATCCATGTCCAGCTTCTAATAACTATTTGCAATACTCTTTCCTAGTTCAGTCAAACTATAGATATGCATAAAGAAGAGAAGAAAGAAAGCCCATAGACATCGCACAATACACTCATGTAACTTTTAGTTGGTTGCAGTATTAAGCGTATATTTTGTCACAGCTTATAATCCAAAAGAGTAAAAAATGCTGTATAGCAACTATAACGCCAAAGATCCGAATGATATCATGGCGTCGTACTTTTAACGTGTTTATTCTTATTAGATTGGTATTGGCGCGGCCTTCTAGTTTGTTTTTATAAAATAAAAAACAAATAAAGAATTCCCTTCTAGAATAAATAATTTTTTCGCTGGTTCCTAAGCGAATAAAGGCGCCAAACTTGATTCCAGATTGTTAGCTATGTTTGTACAAAAAAATATGGTCAAAGGCTATTATATGTGACATATATGATATATGTGATATACGTGAACGAGAGATACTTGAAAATAGTTCGCTACTAAGTTTGGCGTCATGGCCGGGGTGGAGTGGCTTATATTTAGATATCTTCAACAATGAAAGGGGAGCGATAATGGCAACAATGAAGACCAGTCTTATATATAATCACTATCGAACAATTCTACGATCATCCCATATACATGATAGGGTACTTTTATTATTAATACCTTATTTAATTATTTAGTCACTGAAAAGAAAGCCGAGTTCTTTTTTGCTATTCATGTTTATTAGTATTTAGATCCCTGGATGTGCTGTAATGAACAGGGACGAATGGTTGGGTTAATATGCCACGATTCTTTGAAAGCTGAAAAAAATGGTACATGTATGTATTTTGGGAGGACATGGGCATATATCATAAAGAGTTTGTGCTCCAAAAAATTCCAAAAATTACAAACAAGTCTTCGGATAAGTAAAAAACTACATCTTACCCCCCCCTCCAAAAAAAAACACTGAGTTGTGGCAACGTTTATTTACGGGGCCTATTTAAAAGCCATTTTTCCATACATGTACATACAAAAATACACACAACAAAAATAAACAACTAATAAATAAATAAAAGCTTGTACAGATTATGGGATATCGATATATTGTGGCAAGGGTTATGCATCTTTGAATGTGCGCATTTTAAGTAAATATTCTAAAAATTATTTATTCTAGCACTCACTTGCGCCTTCTGAAAAGAAGACAAGGGTTAATCAAAGATGGTATAAACAAGTGGTAACTTGCCGTATTGAAACAGTCTAAAATAGCCTGAATATAAACAAACTTAGTATCTATAATGTATTACACATGCTCTAGGTATTTGAGCGCACTAAAAAGTATATAAAGAGTAGTACGAACACGAGTGTAACCAAGATCTTTAGAAATACAAGCTACTGTGTAGACAGTATTAATATTTTGTACTTAGTGAACAAGCGAGTTGGGTATACTCTGGTATTAGATACTTTTACAATTCAAGAAATAAAATGAGATTAGATATTTTTACAAAGACAACAGTATCTGTATTTACGTTATCAGTATTTGCAAGCGGTGTGGTTATGAGTACTGGTAATCTTCCAAGAAGAACAAAACTGGTAACACGTGCTGAGAATAGGTACCATGAACATTACAGAAATGCAGTAGGGTACACAGTGCGGGTGGATGTAGAAGGGCAAAGAAACTGTGGAGGTGCGTTGCTTTCAGATAGTATAGTGCTGACAAGTGCAGATTGTCTAGTAACACCGGGAGGTACTGCAGTGGATGCAAAAAAAATATTTGTGCATATCAATCCTGGGTTTGAATCATTTAGCAATCTAAGAGAATATCCGGCTAAAAAGGCAGTGCCGCATGAAGGGTTCAATAGAGGATCGTACAATAATGACATTGGAATAATAATCCTTGAGAAAAAAGTTGAAATGCAATTGGAGAGCAAAGAGCGGAAAAAGCAAGACGAAAAGAGTGAGAATGAGGAGGGTGAAGGGGATAGTACTAAGAAGGTCGTATATATCGAACCTTCAAAAATCTATAGGGGTAATGTCAAAGATAATACCGGGTTGGTGTTGAAAAGCTGGATATCCACCGCCGCACTCAAGAAGCACCATGTCAGCTTAACTGAAAGATCCGATGATGTGGAAAAAGACATTGGTGGAATAGATTTAAAAAAGAAGGAATATATCTCAGGTACACAAAGTCAAAGCGGATTGGGAGCTACAGTTAAACTAAATTCACAATCAACGACTTCCGCAAGTGCTCCTAGGATGTATCCATTTACTAGAAATTCCGGGAAAAATAAATCTGGCAGTCAGCTTTTGCAGACTAGAGATGGTAAACCAACCAATGAGCATAAGAATGGGAATGGGGATGGGAATGAGCAAAATGGATCTGTAAACAATGGGTTGCAGAGCACAGAAACAAATGTAAATACAGATAGCAAGCACCACCGCAACTACACAGCTGGGTCAGTGCAGCTCCTGGAGGTTGAAAAAAAGGTAACCTCTGCAATATCTTGCAAGTCTGAGGACCGGTTTTGGAAGGGTAATGCAAACAAGGTCATTTGCGTCGAGAACTATGCCGAAAACTTTTGTGGAATTGAAACAGGTACGCCGGTGTTTGGCATATCTACACCACTAATCAAAACGAACTCCAAAGAGGATGCAGATGTTGTAGGGTTGTTTACATTTGGCAACCCGCATACCGGAAACCAAGTTGATGTGTGTAAAGATCAAAGACTCTCGTACTACACCAATGCAAATTATTATACTGACTGGATTAGCCACGCCTCAGGGATCTCAGAAAGCCAACTAAGATCCACTGCTAACAGGTACGGATTTTCTATACAAGGTGCAAAAGTTACTATATGTGTGATTGTACTTTCCAGTATTGCAGGTGTTTTTTTCTAATAGCAACGCACCCATTTCCACCCCTCCCCCCCTCTCTCTCTCCCCAAAACTCCAAACAAATATATAACAAACAAACAAACAAACAAACAAAATAAAATAAAACAAAACAAAACAAAATAAACTTTTAGATTTCTTGGGAAGGGAGTGTGTTAGTTGAATATTAATATACGTATCAAGCTCCTTTTACTTTCAGTTTGAATAGGTAATAATTAATAGGCCATGGTTAACAATATTTAGGCAAGAAAAAAAAAAACAAAAAAAAAACTAGTAAAATTACATTTTAATTGATAAATATATATAAAAGAATCATAGTATATAAATAAAAAAATTTGTAATATAAAAGCATTAAAGCGTGTTTTTACGATTAGTGGGGGGAAATATCAGATAAATGCCAAATTAGAAATCAGACCCAAATATCAAGAAAAAATAAAAAGACAGTAGTGGTGGTGGTGGAAATCAAGATCGATTATACAACAGCTTTGCAGAAAATTTTGGTGGTAAAACCTTTTTATTACAGGAGTATTTTTGAAGCAAGAATACCGATGGGTGGTGGATTGACGAAGATGATAGTGAGGTGTCAGATGATGTCTTGGTATCGTTAAAGGGTAAGTGGTGGTTTTCGACATTTTCAAAGATGTTTGAATTGAAATCAAGAGTAAAAATGGAAGGAAGAGGAGGTGGTGGTGGTGGAGAAGGATGTGGGACAAGGACGGGGGTAGGGATAGGAACAGATGTAGAGGGTGCAGATAGTGAGGCTGTGGGTGTGGATGTGGGTGTGGATGTGGATGTGGGTACAGTAGAAGAGGACATGGTGGTGACAATGGGGGGTGAAGTAGGTTTGTTCGTGGTGGCTAGTGAAGGGGTCGAAGTTTGAGTTTGAGTTTGAGTCTGAGCCGGATTATTGGAGGGAGGTTTGAATGGAACAGTGGAAACATCGTGGGGTGGACTTGGATTAGGATTTGAATTAGGATTTGAATGTGGAAGAGTAGATTTTTTGACAAGTTTATCAGTAGCAGCCAAGGAATTGGAAGTGGAGAAGGAAGATAAGGGTTGGTCGGAAACAGGGGTTATAGAAGAATCAGAGGCAAAAGTATTATTGAGGATGGCTGAAGGCTTTGATGGTGAGGTGGTAGTTAAGGAATCGATTTTATTGGATAGGAGAGTAGATGTGGATGTGGATATAGATGTAGATGTGGAAGAGGAAGAAAGAGAAGGGGTTTTTGATTTGGGATTTGTAGATAGAGGTTTAGCTCTGGTTAAAAGACTAGAGAACCTGCCTTGGTTTTGGTTGAACATCAGAACGGTAGAGTTTTCCAAGGGGAAGGTAAAAGAGGAAAGCGAAACAATGGAGGAGGACATTGAGGGAGTTACAAAAGCAACGGATTCCAGGGCTGGAGGTTTTGGAGGTGTTGAACACTCGCGCGAGCTGGACACAATGGTGAGGGCATCCAGTAAGTCGGGATATTCAGAAGCAAAGATTTTTTTGATGCTAGAAAGTCTTATAAAGTTGATATCCAACATGGCAAACTTTGAGGGGTTGGTCAGGACTTTGTGGTATAACGAGCCCGGTGTTCCAATTGGTGATGAACACGAGGTGTTGTCGATATTTGTATTTGTATTTGTATTTGTATTTGTACTGGGAGTAGTTGTAGTTGAGGTTGTAGTTGTGGAGGGATCAGCGTATAAAGAGTTGATAAATGGAAAAAGCAAAGTATGAAAAGTGGATTTTTGCGAGTTGGTTAGAGGAAAAAGTCTAAGTTTTGGATGGTTGTTAACAAAGGAATACAACAAGCCAAGTTTGGAGCTGGAAGAAAAGGTAGAACCATTCGAACTGACAAATTCCAAAAACAAGTTTATTTGCAGATCCACAACATAGATATCATAGCTATTTGCCGAGGGCTTTGTGGAAGAGGATTTGGCCGAAACGGCGTACAAAGGAACAAAGCGGGGTTTTTTAGTAGACGAAATAGCGGGTGGTTGTTGAGAAGAATCTTCGGGCTTTACGACGGATAAACGGTCATTCTCGGGACGAACTGGTGTTCGGCTACCATCTTGTGGTTGCTGAGAGTCGTCAGAAAATAGATCATTTTTGGTTGCCAAGTTAGTATTAGTATTAGTATTAGCTATAGAATTATGATTGAATGAGATATCAGCAGAACTGGAACGATGATGACTATAAGAAGAAGGACGTGTCTGCGAATGAATATGGGGATCGCGGGTCTTAGAATCAGAATGCTTTGGGGAGAAAATAGCAGTAGCAGTAGTAGCAGTAGTAGTAGTAGCAGTAGTAGCAGTAGTAGCAGTAGTAGTAGTAGCAGTAGTAGCAGTAGTAGTAGTAGCAGTAGTAGTATTGGACTTGCAGGTGGCAACAACAGTGTCCAAATCCGAGTTTGTAGAACCAAACAGATCAGAAGGACTGGACTGAGATGGGTTTCCATGAGAACCAGAAACAGAAGTATTAGTATTAGTATTAGTATTAGTATTAGTATTAGTCTTTGGTGGTCGTCCTCGTTTCTTTCGGGTTGTAGATCCGCTAGCTGTATCGTAATCGAGGTCAGCAGCTGTCAATGGAGATCCTTCGCGACTTACATATCTAGAATTAACTACACTGACATAATCGGTATCATTTTCCAAATCGTCCCTCTCCCTCTCTGTCTGCGACTTGCCGTGCTGGGTCGTTGACATCGATCTCGACGATGCTTTCCTGCTTACTGTTGGGGATGAACCCGGCTCAATCACCTTCTTTTTTGATTTAACGTTGGCACCATTGCTGTTGGGCTTTGCAAAACTATTCCTTTTTTCCATTCTCTCCAGTGTAGAAAGAATGCTTTTCAGCTTTCGCTCCTCTCTTGACAGTTTCGGCTTGGTAGAATAATAGTAATTCACACTGGGCTTCTCCGCATCTTCCTTTAGCTTTTCTAGTGAAAAACTCTGTTTCCCCTTCATTTTATTGCTATCAGTCGTATCACTTCCATCTTTACTGCTGCCCTTCGCTTTATATTCCATACTCTGGCCATTTCCCTGCTTAGATACCGCCGATACCTCAACCTCGCTGTCTTCACTATCACTGATTACCCTCCCGCGCGGCTTCAACCGTTTAACCCTTGGTTCGCTGTCTCTTCCATTCCCATCTGAAGATTGCATATCGCCATAGCTTCTTTTGCTGGTGGATTTATACTTTGTTGAATGCGCGGTAACCGTTTGCACTTCCGTTGACATCGGTACTGTCTTTTCTTCCTTTTTGGGCTCGACCCAGGTATCCAAAATATTTCGAATCTTATCACTAGATGTCATATCACTCGGTGTCACCCCATTCTGATTCTTCGCATGTTTATCTGCTCCAGCTGCTAATAACAGCTTTACTATTTTCTCATGCCCATTCGCACATGCATCGTGTAGCGGTGTATCGCCCTCCAATCCTTTCTTCGTAACATCTGCTCCTCTTCGTAACAATTCTTTGACAATCTCTTTGCGCCCTCCAAGGCTGGCCTCGTGTAATGGTGTCCAGCCCGCATTATCTGCTGTATTTACATCAACTCCCAATTCCAGTTGAAGAACCGCCTTGCTAAGACTCCCCATTCGACACGCCCGGTGTAACCGAATCTGCCCAGATCTGTCTCGCATCACTGCCGATTTTAGTCTAGCCCTACCCGATTCAAGCGCCTTTCTTATCGCCGCATTGTTGCACATATCTACAGCTGTCTTGCCATCCTTGTTTTTGATTTCTGTCTTGGCTCCATTACTCAATAGTAGCTCTACAAAATCCAATCTTCCTCCCAATACTGCTTCATGAAGTGCCGTTTGCTTGTCTTCATCCACCAAATTTACCCGTATCACTTGCTTGTTCTCCTTCGCCTTGTTTGATTTTTCAAACAGCAACGAACCCAGCTCCACATTTCCCTGTCGCGCTGCCTCGTGAAGTGGCGTCCACCCATTCGCACTTCCTTTATTTATATCTGCTCCCACGTCAATCAGCTTGGCACAACTTTCCAAATCCCCCTTGATTGCAAAATACAAAAGCTGGCTTCTTCCATGTTCATCCACTCTATTTGGATCTCTATATTCCACCTTTCTTCTCCGTCCTGGCTTTTTCCGTGTCCTCCCACCATCCGCATCTACGCTTTCATTCTCCACATCTCCCCCATCCATTTGGTCAGATACCTTATCTTTACTCATTTGCTTCTCCTCTTTCCGTTTGTAATCCTTTTTCTTTTGCGCCTGTGCCTTTGTTTTTAACAGTGTTGATTTCGGTGACTGTGCTTGTGCTTGTGCTTGTGCCTGTGTCTGTGTCTGTGTTTGTAACTGCATCTGTGACTGAGTTTTTCCGCGCTTTTCTGCATTTTCTTCTTTGCTTTCTATCATACTCCAATCACTAAGGTCGCTTAAATCCGAACCCGAATATCCCATTCGTGATACCTCGTCAATGCTGCTAAGTGAACTCAGCGAACTCCCCGAAAACCAGTCCTCCTTACTAATCACTTTTTTGCGCCGTTTTACGCCCTTTCCACCCCCCTCGGTTCTCTTCTTTTTATACTCTATACTTATAGATGAAGACTCGCTGTCCGCTGCGTTATCGACTTTACCAATAGTATAGCTGGCCAATTCATCTCTAAATCCACGTGACCTTTCCTTTCCTCTATTCCTATGTTGTTTGCTAACCTCCGCCTCTAGGTCGCCCAGCCAGTCGCTTCCCGCAACATCCGTCTCTGCTTCGGAGTAATCCTGTACATTCTCTGCCTTGTATTTGACCATTTTTCTTTCTCTTGTTGCTTACAATTAAATATGTTTTGTTGAGTAAATATACGTATTTCTAATGCCTGTATTTCAGCTAGTTCAGGATTGTATACATGAAGAATTGCTTGCCCCTGCCTTCCTTGCAGTTATTTATTTTTTACTTATCTACCACTCCTTCTTACTACTCTTAGTTTTTTTTTAAATATCCTAGAAAATAAATTCAGCTGTATTCTTTCCGTTCGAGTAAGCTCGTTTCAATTCCGTCGGTGTCCCTGATGTGGTGATAGTTGGAGTAGGGAATACATATTCTTGTTCTTGTGTCTAAATAATATACCTAGTATATATTTATATATATCTAGAAATATGTAATTAATTACTTTATTAGTAAACTAATATTTAAATTAATGTTATTTATTTCTATACTCTTTTTTTGCTCTCATGTTAAATATGCATAAAAAAAATAATCATTTTTTTTTATTTCCACCTAGGACTATAAACATCCAAAATAATAAAATACAGCAAAACGAACCATCTGAGGTATTAATCCAGGACAAAATCATTCCTGAATGGCTAATAAATGACTTGTTCGCGCTTTGTTTTCTCTGGGACCTCATCTACGTAAATAAAATTTTAAAAAAAGCAAGCCGGGAATGACAAATTTTGCGCAACTGGTTGGTTACTTGATATTATTTTTCTGATTCAAGAAGTATCATAATTGGCATTTATTTATTTTATTTTATTATATGATAAACTTTAGATTAATCCATTGGATGAAACTTCCTCTTGCCATTTAGATAATTACCGAAATACTCATAGTCTCGAATAGTGCGTTGGGCAATATAAACGGAATAAACAACATCTTGAATTGCTGGCCAATCATCGCAACAATAGAAATGAGCGATAATTTACTTTTCATCAATTTGGCGACACTGTTGCTAATGTTTGCTTTGGGTCACGCTTACTCCCCCTCGCACCTCCACTCACTGAGTTTCCATTTCGCTGTTGAGAATCCCGTAAATCGTCGGGCGTTTTAGTTTTTTTTTATTTATTTACTTTTTTTCTGTTAATCTCTCAAACATCCTTATACCTTTCTCCCCCCACCCCTTAGCTTTAAAAATAAGCTTGGGAAACAATTATAAAACATTAAAATCAGAATTTTCGTGTTGATTTTTTTCTCATCAATTATTTTCATTTCGTTAATTCGCCAGCGAATAGATGTCATTAGCTATACCCTAGTTTTTGATATTTAAACAATTTTATGGTTTTTAAAGTACCTTCCAATAAAGGAATACCTCATTCTGCAAAAGCGTTCTAAAGCTCAAACAGTATTCTCCTAGACATCAAACCGATTCAAATTAACCATTCTAGCACAATCCCACAAATTCTCAACAACAGTTAATGAGTAATGCCGATATTGGAACGATAACTAGAAAACGTAATTTCTAACATCCTGCTTGATTTATATGCAGAACATTCATTTTGCATTTATACTATTTAGTATTAAAAACTCCACACATGCAATAATACGTTTTTCTATTCATACATAGTTGGGTACCAGTCCCTGAAAGAATGTATAGAATTGTCGCATAGGGAATTCACCAAAAGGCTTTCGGCATCCGATCCCGAACAATCAAACAAACTATGGAATAGTCTTTGCAAAGAATACTTTCCCTTTGAGAATAATGTGGTTCGTCTGTCTGATCAACATAAATTTGTAAATAAACATACACCTTGCACGCTTGGCGATGACGGAATTAACCAGGTGTTTGGTGGTGGTGTTTACTCGGGATTTTTGACTGAAATTGTTGGTGAAAGGTTAGTATACCTCCGTTCCCCTATAGCTTTTCTTTTTTACAGTATTTTTACAAGATTCTGATGAATACATCGATCGAAATGTTATATGTTAGCTCTGCTGGAAAAACACAGCTTTGCTTACAACTGTGCCTTTGCAGCCAATTACCACTAATCCAGAATGGGCTTGATGGAGGTAAGTGTACACTTTGTTATACTATTAACTAACTCTGTTTGGATTGATCAAAATATATATAGACTTTGGTAATGTGTATACCTTTTGCATTAATCGACTAGATGTAGCATATATAAGCACTGAAGAGAAATTTCCAATAACGAGATTAGCCGAGATGATTCCGTCTTTTGCAAGAAGGTTTGGTTTTGACTTTGATACTGCCGAAGAAATAATTGAACGAATGACGAGAAGGATACACACTAAATTTATTTTAGAGCGCGATCAATTTGTTTTTATGGTTTTGTACCAGCTAGAAAAGTTCATTTCCGAAAACAACATCAAATTGGTGATAATAGACTCGATAGCGGCCCTTTTCAGATATCACTCAGTGTTGGCTATCGATGAAAAAGATGAATTTCAAAAAAACTTGCACAGAAGAGAGTGTCTGAGTAATATTGGAAACAAACTAAAAGAACTTGCGTCGAAATTCGATTGCGCCGTAGTTGTTGTCAATCAAGTATCAGACTATATTCCTGGCGCCATCAATACCAACAACACTGTCGCACTACCTGTAAATACTGATGGACACGCTGCTGCCAGCACTGGCAGTATTAAAAGTTCCCCACCCTTTCATTCCACTGGTCATGATAGTAGTTTTGGCAACTATGATAGTAGTGGTATAAACGGTGCTATTGCTATCTTTGGTGATAAGATTCCTGCACTGGGAAAGGTGTGGGCTAGCTGTGTTAACTCTAGAGTCTTTTTAAAAGTAAAAAAATCCGAAATACGGGTGAAGGGTGGGTATGATTTGAGCGAATATGCTCAGCACACTACCGCTGCTGGAAATGGTGTTGGTCTCAGCAATAGCTTCCTTAGTACTGGCAGCTTTGTTAGTGTTGGTAGTAGCTTTGATGGCAGTGGTCGGGATCCCGGTCGGGGTAGTTCTAGAGTGATGATTGGTTCCAAAATACCATGGAGCCGACCCGTTTGCTGTTCCATCAGAATTTGCTCAGATGGTGTTTTCTCGTGTTGATCTTTTTTTCTTTTTATTATTATTATCTTTACTATTTTTCTTTTAGGGGTTTTTGTGGACGTTAATACAAACTGTTTGTTGGAGCTAGGTGGTATCAATTAGTAGACAAAAGGACCGCGCTTTAAACCTAATGATTCTTTGGTAGATTTAGTCTTTTTCACAATTTTGTTCACTTTGCAGCTTTTATTTTTTTTTTCCACCATTTGGGTTAATTTAAGACAAGGAAAAAATTTTAATGCAAATAATCAATCTCAATCTATATTGTTTAATCGGCAGAGTTGAGGTTATGTTTACAAAAAAAATTGAATAAGTATAAACCAGCTAACCTCAGCGCATCCTGATCGAAATATAGTTGATTAAAATCATATACATAGTTACAAATATACAATAAAAACGTAATAAATTAGAATAGAGCAAAGGCTCATTAATCAACCAGAAAATCAATTCACTTAAAGGAAAAAAAAAACATGAAAAATGAATAAAGGGATTGAGCAACACTACTAAAATCACGAATCAGAGGAATAAGGGAACAAGTAACAGTAAAATTAGGGAATGAAAGCGCGTTGAGGCAAGTTATAAAATGAAAACCTCAAGCAGTATAAGAATCCGTATTTTTATATTGCCACTGAATAAAACCATCACAAAAACCCCACCAAGATTCAAAACCTTCTCCTCAGATATAATCAACAATCAAAAAACAAAGCCAATTATTAAAAATGAGACGGATAATGGAGTGCTGAATGACTATGATCCAGATACCCATAGCGCAATGAGGGGATTTGGCTTCAACTCAACAACCATCAAAATCAAATCGGGCCAGGATATACTAAATTATAAAAATAGCACTATTTCGATCAATCAAAACACCATATTTGATAAAACACAAGAATGTAAAAAATATACAGAACTCAGTAAATTCAGAGATAAATCTGAAAGCACAAAGCGCAATACCAAAGAGGAATTATTATTTCTTTTGAAAAAACTGGAAAAACTGGAAAAATGCTTGGGGACAACTCTTGGAGGCACACAAGAACAAATTCATAGAGAACTGGTTATTTTAAGATACATGTATAAATTGAATTGCAAGATGCATAGCATTATTTCAGAACACAGCCAAACTTGTGAGCGGAACACGTCGGTCGTTGGGGGAGGGTACGTGTCTAGCAATCATTCGGTCCTTCATAATACCACAAAAGATAGTAGCGTCGATAATAAAAACATTGAAAATGACGAAATCAGTTGGCAAATCAAAGAGCAAATTGTCAAAGTGGTCAATCAGGGTTTGGAAAAACTCTTAAAGGTGTTGATTGAAAAGGAAAATATAGACGGGGTTATACAAGTTTTAACAGAAACTCTAAAACTACAGGGCGAAATGTACGACAAGAACATCAATCTTATGACGTTAGAGTTATATGATACCGAAGTCGATGAGTATAGATATGTCGAAAAGATATTGCAACTCTTGCTTGTAAATAAGGAAAAACCTAGAATAAAAGGTCAAGTATTTGAATATTTGTATTATAGTCACACGGAATACTTTGGATACCTAAACTTCAAAATCATTGAACAAATGCTGTATGGGTTGTATCGAGAAAAACGGTATGAGGAAATTATCAACTGGTGTTTTGGTTTAACTGAGAAGCAATTGGTAGAGCCAGTTATAAAGATCATTTTGATGGCGCTTGGTGAAATTGGGAAATTAAAAATCAAGTCATTAAAGATGTTCAATGGGGGCAGCAGACATGACTCAAAAATTAGAATTAGACAACGAAACAAACCAGTGTTTATAGACAGGAATTCCCACCATTATCCGCTTTTAAAGCAAGTACAACTACGGAATTTACGTATTGACGACTCCAAGAATGTCTACAGGCATCAAAATAAACAAAACGTGACCGCAAAAAGGCCAACCAATATGGGAACACTATGGCAGTGCAACCTTAGCCCAAATTCATTGGTGCGAGAGTTGATCCATATTTTAAGTAGATTTAGCAACATACATAATAATGGTAGTGAAACTCTTGTTGTAAAAACTATGAATCTGTATTTGTACGCTTACTATTTTACCTTGCCCAGCAACAGTTCTGAGTATACTATTTTTGATCCAAGGCGACTTTTTCGTCTATTTAACCAGACTTTTGGGTTAATACCGGATGCCACATCATTAAATACGATTCTGGGATGTCTGATAACTAGAAACAGCATGGACGTGCGGCCAAAAACGATTTTTGAAATGATGAAGAGAGGTTACGGGAAATTTCCGCTTTATCATTCACCTATCAATCCTTCTGGTGATCAAGAAGGCAGCTATCAACATACTCACAGCTTGAGCACACGGCTAAAGCTCTCACAAAAATCTGTATTACTATTACCACGCCCTGATTCCGTAACCTATGGAATAATTATTGGCTATCACTTGACTAATTCCCAGCCAAAAGACGCTTTGAAATTGCTGGAGGAAATGGAAGCAAATGGGTTGATTCCTCACCGAAAGACGGTAGGCTTAATTATTTCATATTTGGTGGACAATTCGCATTTACATTTGGCGATAAAGTTGTGGCTAAGCTATTGCCATTTAATTACAAACTTACGGCGTGATACTTTGGAAGAACCTCAACTTCGACAGACCACATCTGTCTCTGGTGGTAGATCCTCTGGAGTAGTTGATTTTAAGCAATATTCACGAACTCTTTTGTCGTTATATGCGATGCCTAAACTAATTTCAGGATGTTTATCCTCTAAATCAACACTAGTGTTTGGTGGTGACACTTGTGTCTTTATTACTGATCAAGAGATACACCAGCCAATATCAAAACTGATTTCTGCCAACATGGAAACCAATGAAACTTCAGATCCACACTTCACCCTCAATGATCCTGGTATCAACTCTTGTGGTAAAGAAGTTCTATTTGCATCATTCTATTCTAAATTTCAAAACTGGAAATCGGCAATCAAAATATTTCTTTATTCACAAGAAAATTACCCAAAACTTTTTGCAACTAGAAATGGCGAGACATGTACCAAGGTTTTGAACTCGCTAATGAGCTTTTATTTTAATTTGCATATTGATTGTGTAGACAAGCTCTACTTGGATAATTCCAATGATTTTGATAGCGACTCGAGAGCAGCTCTTTTGAGAGAATTCGAGTGCTCCAAAAGTATTGATCTCATACTATCCTGCTACAAGAATGGCTCAAATCCCAATTCTGATACCTATTCTATAATCATGAAATACGTGACGTTCTTGGCTCGGAAATTGAACAGTCCCCATAGCTCCAATTCATTGGCTATTGGGGTGAACCTCCTTGACAAAATATCCCAATCGCTGCTGAATTCGTGCAATCCAACAACGCCCACAAAACCAACATTGCCGAGCTACTACATCAGCCAAGACTCCAATTATATTAACATTGCTCCACGGATCAACATTCATTCTGTGCTGTATCATCCACCAGATATCAGTATTCTTGCAGATGATCCAAAGTGCCAGCTGGGATATTTACCTGCTACGACTACACTCGATTCACACCAACCTGGGGCAACCACTGTTCGTCAACTATCAGAATTTAGTGGCATCTTGCTAGCCCATATGCTTAACTCTAGACTTGTTCCAGACATCAACACTCTAGTACTCTTCATTCCTGCTATTCTGGCTTCAAACTCTAACTTTGGGACTGCGATCAGTTTATGGCATTTGACAACCGAACTGAACCCAAAACTTTCCAAAAAACTCTCACATGGTGGTTTTGAAAGTACAAACCCAGATACGAATGGAACTAGTGCCAGCGAAAGAGGAAACAGTAAAGCATCCAAGAGTAACAGTGCCTTGGTTTCATTCAAACTTTCGCTTTTACAAAAATCCTCAAGTTGGTCTTCAAGATCCAATGTGCGAAGTTGGTTGGATTATGTAGGTATCAATAACTCTTAAATGTATAAAGATGTTTCATTGTTAACTTTTTCTCTTTTTTTTTCTTTACTTTCTTATACTTGACTTGCATTCTTCATCGTTTTTCCTTTTTTTCCCCCTCCCCTCCCTCTTTTTTTTTTCTCTCTTTTCTGCACTTTAACTCTGTTGATTACTATTATTCGTTACTATCAAAATTACTTTATCTATAGATTTTTTTTTTAATTCCTATCTAAGCTACAAATATATATATATAATAAAAGAGTCAAAATATTAAGGGCTAATATTCTGAAAAATTCGTCCAAGCTAACAACCTTACTTGGTGGCTTGAGCATAATCCTTAATGCTTAATCCTTTTTCATGTTGTGAGGCTCAACCCCTGCCGTAACTCCTTTATCGCTAAATATCTCTACTGAATCTGGATAAAGAGCCCGTCTGATTCTATCGACAACTCCGCCAACTGTTGGTGCTGGCCTGACATCCAAATAAAAACTTGCCAGCCCTTTACCTTTGCTTGTGCTTGTGCTTGTGCTTGTGCTTGTGCTTGCGTCTGCACTCTTGCCATTCGCACTGCTATCGCTGCTGCCTCCCATTCCTCCACCATAAAAGTCTATTATATATCTAACCTGCTTCCCATTCCTGTCTACAGTCCAATCATGTCGGTCAAATGGGGGCTTATATCCCATCACATATTCGTTCCAAAGCGCCTTTATAGTCTTATCTTTGGCTCTGCCTTCAAATTTCACCAGTTTTGGCTCTGGACATTCCTTCTTGTGTAGGCTCTCCCACTCCAGAATCTTCATCCAACACATTTCGTTTACTGCATTGTGGATCGATACAATTGTTTTTACATCACCTTCATACACCGAGTACCTTTTGCGCCGCATTGCATTATAAAACATTTGTTCCGAAGGATATACCCACACACTCTCGTCTTCTTGTTTAGCATCTGTCTTTGCGCTGCTATGATCTACTGGACAACCACCACCGCTTTGAGAACTTTCACCTGATCCTGATCCTGTAGCATTTACACCTGCAGTACACTGTGGTATGCTGCTATCATCGCTATCATTTGTGTTTGCCTTTGGAATTGTAGAATAGTTTCGAATAGTCGATAATTTTGCCTTTTGCGCAGGATGTTGATCTTGCTCGGGAACTGCTGGCATGTTATTTCTAGGATCTAGTGCCACATTCTCCGTAGAGGTTTGACCACCTACTGGACCTTTTGGTTCGCTATCCAACGATTTCGTGTTCCCCATCTTTTAGCTCCAAAAATATCTGACTTACTTTAGATTTATTTACTTTTATACGATATGATACGATTTGATGTGGTGATATGATATGATTTATTTTTCAAAGAGGTCAAAGCATTGAATGAAAAAAAAAAATTGACATTATTATTGATTGCTCAATGTGTAATTGGCCCTGTAATCAGTTTAAAACTAGAAACTTTTTTCGTTTAAATTGATAAACTTGAATAGAATCATCAAAAAATAAAAAATTAAAAATTAAAAAAATAAAATGAAACGACAAAGTGAAAAAGTGGTTTAACGGCTGCTCAGTGTTCACACAACGAGAATTCACGTTCAAATACAAGTTCGTTTTGGCTATTGAGCAGGTACTTTCTTTCCTTCATCAGCTCTTCTCTATACTTCTCAGCGTCCTTTCTCTCGATTGGCCAGTTCATATGCTTATTAATGTTGTCCAAAACCAGGGATGGCAGATTTGTTAGCTTTGATGGGTTTTTATTGAGTTCTTCAGCATACCACTCCTTTTGTTGAGGTGGAACAACCGCTGTGGAATAGACTCGGTTATTTGGATTCACTAAAAAGAAACACAATATTTTTCTGACTCCTGGCTTGGTCTTGTCAACCAATTCAAATGGTTG
>LSSK01000101.1:15052-43402 GCA_001969505.1 Zancudomyces culisetae | reverse complement strand
TGTTGCTGTTGCTGTTGCTGCTGTTGTTGTTGTGAGGTGACGGAAATATGTGTCTGGCCCTGAACCTGACCCGGAAAAGAGTCGGGTTTGACCAAATTGGTATGAGGGTGTGGGCGGGCATGGGGAAAAGCAGACACGTGAGTCACAACACTTTGGCCAGTGTTTGCGTAGAGTTGTGCAGAAGGTTGGTGTGGTTGAAGGTAGGAACCAGCTGTTTGGTGTAACTGCGGAGTTGTTTGTTGTTGTGCCTGCTGCTGAGCCTGTTGTTGCTGATGTTTCATAAGCATTGCTGCGCGGGTTGTAGGAAGCGATGAGGGTCTGTTAGAGTTACCAACAGCGACTGGTTGCATTGTAGTTACATTGTGAACAGCCTGGGTCAGTGGTTTTCGCTGCGAGAAAGCGGCACCAGTGGTACTAGGGGCTATACCAACACTTTGTGGAGCAAGCATAGTGATTCTCGATGCTATAGCAGCACTGGTGGTGATGGCCCACAATTCTAATGGCAGCCGAACAAGTTTCAGTTGGGGCTGAGGCACAAGATTAAGTCTATGCTCGGCAGGTTGAGGCATTGGCGAAGGGGTTGGCCACGAACTCAGTTGGGCCAAAACACTATTGCTAGTTAATGCATATTCGCAGACATAAAGTTCTGATTTTTCAAAGCCGGCTGGATAGTAGTGAATGTAGGCAGATAATGGAAGCACAGCCACTCGTTTTTGAACAAATTTCACAGGATGGCCAGTAAACAAAGTTGTGTCCAAAACCAACTCATGTGGGTATGCAAGGTTGTGCTGGCTCATAGCCGTATCCTTAGGATGCCGAAACCACATTCCATCCATGTGCTGCACTCGATCGCGCGGGCCCGACACAGAAAGCCGTAGCACTATCGCAACCCGTTTGGTTCCATCTTCGCTAACCGCCTCCACGCAGTCTCCTACTCCAATATCCAGCTCTCCGTTCATAATCCGGGTTACATATCTACCTTTTGCCGGCTTGGCCTCTGCTAGTGCCAAGTCAAATTTGATACCATACTTTTCTACAAGCGTTTTTCTCGTTGTAAAATACACGCCCATCAGTGTCACTGAATTGGCATATATCTCTGAACCATGAGTGTTGAAAAAACACGCATTATTAAATACTGTTAGCATATCGGCATCAAACTGCCCAAACCCTGTGTATTGCCCCTGTACAACTTTGTTTGCTATTACCCCCAGTGATATTGGCTTCTTAAATATTTGATAGTACTCTGGATATTCTTCTTGATCTGGAAGATCTTCAAAGACCTCTGCTATCTCTTCGTCTTCTTCATTTTTGTATTGAAGTACAGCCTCAAGACATCCAACTATTGCATGTATATCTGGGAACCCTTTACTAACCACCGCCGCCCTTTCTTTATCGCTCAACTCTCCCCACCTAACTTCGTCAGGAAGTTGTGTAGTTACTACTTGTGATTGCAATTCTGCCTGTTGAGCCTGTGGCTGCACCTCTGTATATGACTGTGTCTGCATCTGCATCTGCATCTGCATTTGCATCTGGGTTTGAGTTTGGGTTTGGGTTTGGGTTGGAGCCATATCTTCTGCTTGCATGTTTGCCGTTCTACTCGATCTAGTCGTGTTTTTAGGTCCACCTCTTTTACGCGGCGTGGGTCTTGAGTCCGCACTCAACAGCTCCTTCCATTTAGAATTTTCTGGATTGGGCACCACATCAATAGGTGCCTGTCCCAAGTTGTTGACCACTTTTACATCCGCATTTCCTTCAAACAATAACCGACGTAACCCATTTGGATGTCCTCCATATGCTGCCCAAATTAATGCTGTTCCCCCCATCATGCTATCCCGTAGTTCCGGATTCACACTTTCTGTATCCAGTAGCAAACCTATAATCTTTGCCCGTCCAAAGAATGCAGCTGCATGGAGTGGTGTCCATACATGTCCGCGTGTATCTATAGGTAGATATGGATTTTTTGGCTTGCTAACTTTATTTACCTCCTCGACCTCCTCTTCGTTTTTTCGTACCGCTCTGTTCTCACGTTCTAGTACTATCGGCCCATACCCGTTTAAATCCAATTTAGTTCGTTGTGCCATTCGAATTGACTGTGCCGCTGATTTAATGTCTGCGTAGTATATACTTTCAAACAAACTGCTCAGAGCTTCTTTTTCCTTTTTGCTTTTTCCGTTCTCGCTGTATCCCTGAAAATCCCCTTCTCCTTCCCCATATGCTCCTCTAGGATGCACTATCTCTGACCTTATATCTTGTGTGTTTGACCTCGTATTAATCTCCACACTTCTTTTTACAGTATCAATAATTTCTTTACTAGTCTCTAGTACACTTTCCTCTCCTACTTCTTTGTGTTCTTTCTCACTGCTATCGTCTTTTTCCTTTTCATTTTCCCGTCCCTCTTCCTCTTGTGCTTGTTTTTCCCGCTCCTCTTCCCGCTCCTCTTCCCGCTCCTCTTCCCGTTCCTCTTCCTCTTCCGCTTGTTTTTCCTGCTCCTCTTCCGCTTCTATTTCCTCCTCCCTTTGTTCTTCTCTGCTTTTCTCCTCGGCTTCTCTGGTTTCCTTTTCCGAATCGCTCCGTTCCTCCGGTGTTTCTTCTACTTCCCCGATCTTTCCAACACCATTCATAACGTTGTCAATATTATCGGATTCTGGTACTGTTTCATCCCCATTTTCACTATCATCTCTACTTTTTTCATCTTGTTGTGTAGTCGTACTCTCCCCATCTTGCTGCATATCTCTCGCCCACCTCAGCCCATCTACCAAATCCTTCCTCAATTTAATTGTATTTTTCACTTTCTTTTCTTCTGGATGTTTGCTTTTATCTATCCGCAGCTTTATCCTACCTATGTTCGTGTTGCTAGTGGTTTTCATGTCTTCCTCGTGTTCCTCGGCGTCGGGGTTTACTCGTAATTTTAGTATTTTTCTAGCGTGCTGGATATTACTCCCATCTTCCTGTCCCTCTCCCCCCATCTCATCTCCAAAACCCTCGTCTAACCGCTCTCCATTACTCCGCTTTGGTCTTCTTCCCCTCATCTTGGCCTGATTTAATGAATTTATTTCCGCGTGCTGGTCAGCTTTATTATTATTATTTTCTTGTATATCAGGCACACGGTTTTTTAAATTTGTAAATTTAAGTTTGATTGTTGTTTCAGGTATCTCGGGCCTATTTTCCGAAAAAAGTAGCCTAACCCTCGATATCCTATTTATTTGCGCTTTCTGGGGATTAATATTGTTATTATTGGGGTTATTATCTGACATTATTGTTCGCACCTTCACCTTTATCTTTTCTTTGTTTTGGCCTGCTTTAGTTTTTTTTTGTATTGTTTTCTATATTGCTTTGCACACTAATTTTGGTGTTTTAAATTACGATATACGCGAATCTTTGTTCCTCCTCCTCCTCCCCCCACCAACCATATATTTGCGCCAAAATTTTTTTTCATCTCTTTTTTGCCACTTCATTAGTTCTATGGGCAATTTTCCAAAGTCTTAAATCAGCTTGGATAAGAGATTCACTTTTGCAATTCACCACCTCAGCTACTTCAACCCAAAAATACAAAATCACATTCTTAATCTTATTTCCACTCGCCTATTCCTCCAAAAGAATAAATGATGACTCAAAAACACCATCTACCAACACACTCCTCCCTGCTACCATATAATCCAATTCAGCATTACCAACTTCCATACAATGAGCATTTAGTTGTATTTTTTTCTAGGTAAACATTACTCCCACCCTCTTTATTTAAACAAACTCACTTGAAAGGCTACAACAAAAGATGACAATCCGCTAAACTAAAATAAAAGTTACCAACTTGAGCATGTAACCACAATAGCACTACCTAAAACTTCAATACGCATTTTCCTCGACTTGATTGCACTATTTTTCTCGATATTAAATTATAAATCGGTGATAGAAAGAATATAATGCTATGGATACAGGCGCATCAACACGGCTTCCTCATACCCTAACTACTGTAACCGGGCACTTCGCATTCTTGACGCAATAATCACTTATGCTTCCTACAAACATTTTTGTAAATGATGAAAGATCACGAGTGCCAAGGATCAAGTGGTTTGCATTCATTTCTTCCACCTTGTTCACCAACTCAGGACCTGGTTCACCAGTAATGGAGATGGCTTTCACATGATATCCTCTTTGCTTGACTCTCTGCCCAAATGTTCGAAGCAGCTTGTGACTATCCTTTCTATAACCTTTGTCTACAGAAGCATCTGCAGCGACAAAGTCTGTTAGTCCTACAACCCCAGTGGCGTTTTGTAGCTTTCTTACGTGTGCCAAAATAATCAAATCGGACTCCTTTTTGATGACATTATCAAGACTCCAGTCAATAACTTTTTGTGTTTCTTCAGTTTCACCTGCGGCTATTACTATGACTCTTTTAATTCCAGGTCCATCATCCAAAAATTCCTTTTGTTCCGGAATCATCTTGTACGATTTCGCTGACTCGTCATCGTCCTTGTGCTCTTTGGCTGGGCGACCCAAGATATCATCTATTTGAAGACGGTCTTGTTCCAGTATGACTTCAACGTCCTGGAAAGCTTCTCCTGTATAAAATTCATCCATTGTTGTGATCGATGAGGGGTAGTATTTACAAAAATATATACCTTTACTTTATTTTTCTTGGCTCTAAATATATATTGTAGCAAAGAAAACTAAAAGCAATAAAACTATGGTTCCAAAATACAAAGCTTTTATCAGGGGCTGAACTTGAGAACCATATTTATACGGATGCTTTGGTAAATGAAGCTGAATCTTGAGTGTTAGAAAACATTGGTAAAAAAAGCAAGATAGCAGCAATCTCCATTTTTTTATTCAGTATCGGTTCATTCTAATTGAGTGGTAAAAAAAAAATAGTGCGTTTAGAGTTAAGCGATAACACCAACTGTTATTCGCTCGTGCAATCTGCGATATCAAATTCGACAATGCGTTACATATCAAGAATTAGTTCCATTGAAAAAACCAGGGAAAAATATTGGCTAATTGGCAATCTCAAAAGAAATTGTCAAGAATTAGAAAATATTAGAAAAAATCAATGGAATGTGCTTTCTTCGGTTTGGGGGGTTTGGGTTCAGATATTTGCAGATATTGTCAAAACTAAACAACAAGCTTTCACATTTGGTTTTTTTTTTTGATCACCTTTTCTTTTGAATGGTTTTAATTGGAAAGATCCTGGGGTTCGTTTTGGTTTGGTTTCTCTGCTTTTTGCTCCACTTGCTTCACCCCCCCCTTCCCCTTCATCACGATCTACCCCGTTATTTTTTGCATCTTTGTAAATACAATCACAAGGCGGGATTGTTTGAGTGTTGGTATCAAAGTGAATACACAGATGCTTTTTGCGTTTCCAAGCCCAAAATAAGCATCATATACTATACGTGTACACCAGAGTTTGTGCATTGTGTTTTTTAGTTCTTTTATGAGACTGTACAACCTTGCTTGTCTAAAAAAATAATAATAAACCACAGCGGAGTATTTCTTGTGATATTTATTAGTAAATAGCACGTTTTACACTATGTGTAATCAGTCGCTCATTCACAATTGAGTTCAATTAACTCTGGGCAATGTAAGTGTGAATCTTGGTTGGTGAACCTTTCATACCCTCCATCTGTTGGCTATGCAGAAACGACATCACTACATTATTTTCGATTATTCAATTCATTAGTTATCATATCCCTTTTTTGTTTTTCTCTATTCACCTCCCCAAAACCCGTTACTCGTACAATATAACAGATTCTACAATGGAAAATACACTAATAGATCACGGGATATTCAAAGTAAATGGTTGATGGTCAAGATGGCCAATTTTGCTTTCATTCTGGATGACATCACAAATATTCCAATTTCTGCAAAATATGGCGCCATAAGTTATTAAATCACACTACCTCCAACTAATTTGCACAAAAAGTAAAACTTCCCATTACAGATTCACAGGGGACGAAGATGGGTTGATTGTTCATCACTCTTGAGAAAAAAAGAATAAAGCACAAAGTAGACAGGAGTAATCAAGTTTTGAATAGGGGAAATAAAAAAAAGATTGTTGTTTGGACCCATAAACACAACAGATGGGGTGTTATCCGTAATATCGTGTACCAGAGAACAAACGAGTATTGTGGAAAACATATGTAAGGATTTGTGTATTTTTCTGGAATTTTGGTTTAAGCGCAGCACTCTTTCTTTTGACCTTGAAGGCTCACTCCCTCCTCCATTACATTTTTGCTAACAAAAAGGAAAACGCAAAAAGAAGTTTGAAAAAAAGATATCTCCCACTGTATACACACTTTAGAATATGGTGTGTGATAAAAACAAACTAATATTTCCTTTGACCATTGTTTTTAAGATGTCACATATGTGTTGTTTTGTTGGTAATAAGGTATTATAACATCATATAATAAAGTACCTTTTGTATTCTTTGGTATGGGTACTAGTTTTTTTTTTAAAAGTAGAATATTTTATACTTGATATCATTTATTGGTTATATAGTCCAGATCTACTTTAAAAAAAAAAGATAAAACAGAAAAATACAAGGTTTAATCATCAAAGGTGAGTACCACCCGCTCTGAACCTGAAAAAGATGACTCAAAATTCATGGTACTGAAGTTGGAGTTAAAAGAAAACAGTTTATAGATCATAATCGGTTCAAGCTACGTTATAGGTATTACAATTGATGCAAACTTGTATTACCTTTCAGTATTGATATAGTATCCAAGCAATGTGTACTTATTAGCAACTGCACCTGCCTCTTTACAAATTTAGCCAAAATTCAGGGTTACAAGTGAATGGAATCGAAAAATAAAAAAGTCAATGGCAAACAAAGGAGTAAAGTTTCAATTGCAGATAAAACCATTGATTTCATTGGCTAAACACCCTAAACTTTCTTTGTCAAGAGAAAAAAAGTTGGGTTCATTTTGGAAAAATACCTTCAATTAGGCAAAATAAGGAAAAACAAAAAAGAAAAAGAAAAACAAGTGGTAAAAAAGACAATATTACTGAAGCAAAGAAAGCAACGGCAAACGTCTTTTGAATTAAATAAGAAATACTGAGGTTTTGGGTGAAATAGCAGTGCAAGTGGGATAATCGTTTAAACTTAGAGTCGAATCCACAAGCAGAACGAGCCAACTAGAAATTAGGAGGCAAGTAGCGTGAACTGAAGCGATATCGGAGACGCGAACGAAAAGAATCTTTAGTGTATCAATAAATATTGTAATATATAACTGCTAGAAGCCGGTGATACAAAAGATACCAATCGTAACCTCCATATTTTGTATTTTAGCAGCGAAAAATAAAAGAACTTGCTGGAGGATTCGCTAGCGCACATCACATCATTTTTAATATAAACGGGTCAAATGAAACTAAAAGTAAACGAAGCAGGGTAAAAGAAATGAGCTCAAATACACCGAGTCATGGAGAGACTATGAGTATTGGAATGAATGGGAGCCACGCGCTGAAAAACGAAGAAGAAAAAAACGCAAATCCAGTGCCACAGCCAAACAAATCCGACCAGATAGAATCCGCGAAGAAAACGCAAAATAACGGCAAGACTAAGCGGACAAAAAAGAATTATGAAGATCGACAGAATATTCTTGAAAAGACTGTAGATATATTTGGATTTGGACAAAACAAGGGGCGCCAGATTGTGCATTCAGATAGCGGAACAGAAAATGAAAGTGAGGACGAAAAGCCGGAAAACAAAAATGAAAAGAATGGCCGTGATAGCGATTACAATCGGGATTCAAGAAAGGTAAAGACATATAAATTCGGGGAAAATGGAGGGATGACAGGAAAACACGATGCATTTGATCACCAGAAACCCCGACTTAACCTTCCAAAAATACGAGAGGTATTTGAAAAAACGACAGAGTATTTAACAATTAAACGACCTATGACTGATGATGGCGGATCAGGCACGATATTGGGACAGAATTTTGTAGCTGATATATTTAATATGAACAAAGAAAAGAAAAAAGTAAGCAAGTATGAGATGTTCCTTCATAACCGCGAGAGAAAAAGAGAGCTAGAAAAGGCACGGACGAACGATGAAAGAGTCTCAAAATACAACTTTGATAGGGGGTTTGACTGGTTAATGGGAAAGGAGGTTGATGGCGAGTGGTGGCACGAATCACCGGTTACTTTAACGGGTAACAAATCAATAAACTTGGAGTTTCAAGAGTTTGAAGAGTTTGAGGATATTTTAGAAGGACTATCTGACGATGATTATGAGAACGGTGAAGAAAATAAAAAAGCAGAGGAGCCTGTAGGAAAGCTGATAGATACACAAGATGATCAAGAAGGCGTAGCACACACAAAAAAAATAGATAAAAAGGCGACCGAAACACGAGAAGTACCATCACTTTCACAGAGCGGGAAGGATGGTGGAAGTTTTAAAAAAACACGGGGGTATAAACCACTAGGAGTGCTTAAGGGCTCCAGCCGCAACAAGAGTAAAATTGTTCAGTGGGGAAGACTCCCACCTAGAGTATTGGCAAATATTTCGGTGTACTTGGATGTCGAAGATTGCGTAGAGGTGTTTAGGGCACGCAAGTTGTGGTATCATCAGTTTCTACAGCGAGATGGTCCGTACGGGGGAATTTTGTGGCGATTGATGCTGGGGAGAATGGGATGGAGATGTATTAGACTTAGAATCGAGGGAATGAAGGAAAAAATAGTTTGGGATGCACCATCATGTATGTGGAGTTTGTTGAAGCGAGTTTGGGGAGTTAAAAATTGTAACGAGCTTACAGAATTAGTGGAGGAAAGCGCATACCATGTCTTTAGGGCATTATATAGATATTATATTAGAGGGTATGTAGGAATTATCAAACCAGGAGGCAATGGTTTGAAAAAGAAAATATCACAAGTTTTGGGTATGAGGGAATCAAACAAAAAGCTGCTAATAGATTTGGCAGAGGAAATAGAGCAATACATGTGGTTTGGCAGAGGGTTATTTCATAGAAAATCCACACAGATAAATAAAAAATTACTCAGTATAGTACATGGAATAGAAGAAGATCTCTTGGAAGAACTGATATATTATTATAACAAGGATATGAGTGCTCAAGCACAGGTATACGCGAGAATTCTATCGAAAATACGACAAGGCGAATCATTTGTGCGATATTACCTGAATACTAACGAGCTCTTAGAAAGCGGATGGGACGAGGCGGCTGAGGAGGTAAAAGCGATATACGATGACGAAGATTATGACATGGGCGAGTTCAGTATTGATCCTGAATGTGTAGATCTTGGTTGTATTAATTCACAAAAAAGTAAAAAGGAGAGTATTGAGCACCAACTAGTTAGAATAAGCGAAAATATAACCGATGCAGAGTCTTATGAGGGGTTTTTAGCCTATTTAACAAGTGTACTGGTACTGGAGGCATACAAGCTGCAGAAAAACCTAGGCATGGGGTCACTAGTGCAAAAGACAATTTGTTCGCTCGTATTGGAGCTCTTCCAAAGAGAAAGACTAGTAGGTAGGGTTTTTGAAAGAATATTTGACCAGCAAAACTTTGTAGGTGCAGAAAGTAGCGAGTTCCTTAAAACAATTGCCGATATAGTTGCTTTGGGCTTTGAAGTATCACAAAAGTGGTGTAGTGGGGTATGTTTGCTGGAGTGTGATAACAGAAGCTCGAGTGAATTGAGGAAGAAACAGGATGGTATAATTAAAAGTTTAGGATCTGAGGCTAAACACTTTGTATTTGCAGTACCCTCAGAGATCGGAAAAAAGGCGGTATTTTCGTCAATCAGTGAAAAACAAGTGCTATATTATTTAAGTGTAGAGAGGAACAACTTGATGCGGGGATGGTCGGCTGCATTGGAGTGGCACACGTCAGGGATGAAGGCAATATTGCAGTCGGCAGCAAAGGCATCCGATCAAATGATTTTTTTCACAACAAAAGTGTGGAACACTGTAAAAGATCCTAGCTTGCGTTTTAGGAGTGCGATTGCAATTTTAGAGAGTGGTGGTAGTGGTGGTGCTGGTGGTGGTGAATCTAACCTGCCCGATACGCCTCCAAATATTAAGAGTAAAACAAATATGGACGGTACTGATTCTTCCAAGGATGGGGTTAGTAGAGGAACGATGAGGTTTAAAAAATTCATCAGGACATTCAAGTTTTCGGAACACAGTAAAAACATTGAAAAGTACAAGACTTTTATCACTTTTACGTTTTTAAAAAGACTGGGTGTAACTGATGAAGATATTAGATCTGGTGTCAAGAGTGAGCTCATTGACTTGCTTTTTAAATTTTCTGAAGAGAACTCTGTGAAGTTGGGTGAAAATAATTCATCAAATGGGGGAAAGCAACCTCAGAACGACCACCATTCGTCCTTTTCGGAGAATACTCCTGGTAGTAGTGACGCGGCCAATTTTTTGGGGTTCGGTAAAGTCGAGCTAAATGTGCCACTGTGCTTGTCGATGATTTTATTTACACACGATGCCATTATGCGAATCATGTTATTTACTAGTGCAAATCAGGACAGTGATTTTTACAAATGGGCAAAAGAAAGCATCGAAAATACGTTTTGTGGTCTTTTGAATTCAATTGGTTACAAGCACATCAAACCAGCCTTTGACAACATTATATCTGAGCTTAGGCAGTTGCAATCTCAGATCGGTTCATTGTCTGCAATAATACCCAAGACATCCGGTTCCTCATCGGATTTTGGCGCTGGTGAGAAATCTACCGCACTAGACTTGTTTCGAACAAAGTCGAAGTCATTTCAAAACAGCAAAATCCAGCTATTGATACAGGACTTTGATACATCAATAGGAATCGATTTAGTTATTAGTAAAAGAATCACTGAGCTTGTGTCTATGTACGAATTATTATTTTTCGAGCTGGTTAATATGTCTGATCTTATACTCTCTTTAATTGAGGTTTACTACAAGCTTGTAATCACCTTGGTTGTTGATGAGATGGATTTTTTAAGTCTAGTCAACCAAGAAAAGCGGGCTTTGGAAAGGGTGCTGGACGATAGTGTTGTTCTTGGTGTTGATTGTATCATCGAAACCATTATGAGACAAGTTGAAAATGTCTTGAATACCCAGCAAAAACCCGAAGATTATTGCCCGGCTATGAATATCTCTCTTCAATTAAAACCGACCATTGCATGCGTACGCGCTGTGCAGATGCTTACCGAATCTGCAGATATTATTTCCATGTTAACACTCTCACAAAAGGCACTTGGAAATGTTTACTTGGCCGAGATTGGCCATAGGCTATTTTCAATTCTAACTGAGCATATAAAAAGGTTTAGCATCTCTCAGCCTGGTGGTTTTCAACTCATAGCAGACTTGAATTTGTACAGCGATTTTGTGAACACTGAAATTGTTAATGGTGAGATTTCAGAAAAGTTTAAGGCACTTTTGGATCTGGCCAATTGCTTCATATTGGCACCAAAGGACTTGAGAGACTTTTTAAAGGACCTTTACTCACGAAGCAAAACGTTTGATAGTGTATTCCGTGGCGAAGAGGTGTACGAGTTTGTTGCTAGAAGAAGCGACTATGCACGCATTAGAAACCTCATTGAGGGTTATTGTGATTTCATGTGAGCTTTGGTATATTCCATTCACTTGCGTGGCTCTCCCATCCAAATACTTTGTTGGTATTTTGTTGCCTTTATGTTAATAAAATATAAAAAACATGTCATACCAGTTCATTTATCTTTTGGCGTATAGCTGGCAATTGAACAAGTGCTCGTGTACTTATTAGTTGGTGTTGTTTTTTATTTTGGTATCATTTGTTAGATTAAATGCACCTCCATTCTTTTTGAACTATTTTTTCAAATTAATCACATTTAATTGCTCATTAACATCAATATTCGTATACTCGAAATACAAATTATCATATAACTGTTAATTTGAACATATTGTGACAAAAAGTTACTTTTTTTTTTTTGATAATAGTCCAAGCTTGAAAAGACGGAAAAAACAAAACAAATTAGACCTGCGATGGTGATAGCAAATAACACTGGAGAAAATTTTTTTCTTAACCCTATAACTATTGGGTAATTGATTCACATTGATCTGTTCTAATTGAACAAAGTAGGAAAAGTCAAAGTACAGCTATGTGTCAAAACGCTTTATTCCAGATTTATGCTATCCCGCAAAACTTTGTTTCAAAGTCTTTTTTTTTTTTGGTTCTTGATATCCTTATTTATTCCGTTGCTTTAATCCAAAACCATATCCTTTCCTATATAAAGCTTTATAGACTTCGCACAAAGAAGCCCAAGGCGAGAAAAACAAGATAAAAATAGTAACAACAAAAATAACAGTAAAGATAAAAATAAACAAAAATCAAGTCGGCAAAATGGATACAAGTAAAACAAACGGAAAAAATGCAGAATTGAAAGCTCAATTACTGGATAAGGTCGAGGAAAGTCTCAATGTACTAAAAACCGGAAACGACTACCTAAGTATGATTCTAACAGCCAACGTTTATGATGCAGCCGTTGAAACACCACTAACACCAGCAGTAAATCTGTCTAGCAAGCTGAATAACAATATTTTGCTTAAGAGAGAGGATTTACAGCCGATATTCTCCTTTAAGATTCGTGGTGCCTATAACAAACTCTCCAATCTAACCGAGGAGGAGAAAAGCAGGGGGGTCATAGCCTGCTCGGCGGGTAATCACGCTCAGGGTGTTGGTAATATCCACTTATGCTTTTTTTCTTTCATTTATACAAATAATCCTGTTCCTTCTTCTTTAATATCCCTCCCCCATAATAGCATATGGTATTGAGCTAAAATTTGTACTTTATTGAAACATATAGCAATGGCAGCACAATCACTAGGAATAAAAGCCACCATTGTAATGCCTGTTAGCACACCAGAAATCAAATGGAAAAACGTACAGCGGATGGGAGGTACAGTAGTTCTGCACGGAGAAGATTTCGATTCAGCAAAAATGGAATGCGAAAGACTTGCAAAAGAAAAGGGATATGTAAACATTCACCCATTTGACGACCCATACGTGATTGCCGGCCAAGGCACAATTGGTGTGGAGATACTAAGGCAAGCAAAACCACAAGAAATATATGCGATTTTTGCAGCAGTCGGGGGTGGAGGGCTGATTGCTGGTATTGCAGCATATATCAAGCGTATTTGCCCACATATAAAAGTCATTGGAGTTGAGGCAATCGATTCGGATGCAATGCACCAAGCATTGGAAAGCGGCTACAACAAGTTGATTGGTGAGGTCGGTTTGTTTGCCGAGGGAGCTGCCGTGCGCCAAGTTGGAGCAGAAACCTACCGGGTAGCTTCAGAATATGTAGACGAGATTGTTCTCGTAACCAATGATGAGATCTGTTCGGCTATTAAGGACGTGTTTGACGATACTAGATCTGTCCTAGAGCCTGCAGGTGCACTTGGGGTTGCTGGAATGAAAAAATACGCGCAAATGAATGATCTCAAGAACAAAACGCTGATTTCTGTTGCAAGCGGTGCCAATATTAATTTTAACAGGCTGCGATTTGTTGCTGAGCGAGCCGAAGTGGGTGAAGGATCCGAAGCAATGTTATCAGTTATGGTCCCTGAACTCCCTGGAAGCTTTTACCGACTATATCAAATCATCCATCCCCGTAATGTAACGGAATTTTCATACCGCTACTCCGATCCCAAAATTGGTAGAATCTTCATGGCATTTAATCTCCAAGATAGAACTGCAGAACTTCCTAAACTATTACAGGAAATGAAAAATGAGGGGTTCCAGCCTATGGATATCAGTGATAATGAATTTGCTAAAGACCATGCGCGCTACATGATTGGTGGGCGATCGGAGGTTTCTCACGAACATCTTATTAGTTTCACTTTTCCTGAACGACCAGGTGCCCTGTATAGATTCCTTTCGGGAATGAGGCTTAATTGGAATATCTCGCTTTTCCATTACAGGAATTATGGTCACGATTTTGCAAAGGTTCTCGTAGGCATCCAGGTTCCTCCAGACTCAACCACAAACTTCCAAACCATTGATGAGCTACCTCCATCGCTTGTCAACTATCTTGAGAATCTTAAATACCGATATAAAATCGAAACACAGAACCCTATCTATCAGTCACATTTTCGCTGCTAATTCTTCAATGCAAACTAGTGTTATTTTGTGAACATACACCACATAGTATTTATTCCTATGCCTTGGGTTGAATGATTCGAACTAGCATGGGTAATAATACAACCAACTGTGTTATGCAGAAAATGTCCTTGTACAGTGTTGGTGTTACTTTACCCAACAAGCTGTCTCAAGTGTACGTGTTTAGCTATTTTTTCCCCCCATCATCACTCCATTCCTCATATGACGGGGTTATTTTCCTAGAATTTTTTATCCCTTTACACCTTTATCCCTTTACATCTTTTTTTAATGAAATCTTATCCTTTTCCCACCACAGGACTATGTTTTTTGTGTGTTTATTTTCTTTTTGTTCTCAAATGACCTCGACGGGCTCACCTAAAAAAAACCAACATATCTATACATTGCATAAAAAAAGTGAAACAAAGGGCGGCGAATAAATTGGGATTTGTTGCTTCACCATTTGCCAGCAATTTGTCATGTCTTTGATTCTAGCACCTCTGATTGCTCAATCTGTTTTTTTTTACTACAAAATCTCTGGGGTTGTCAAATTTTAGTGGTTCAGTTTGAGTCAATTCGATCCAAAAGGTATAAAATTTAAAATCTCGACACACAGCTTTGCATTTGCATTGAAAATACTTAACCACCAGCACACCCCTGAGCTACTAGGGACACACATAAACTCGTATTCCCTCTTCTGGAGTTACAACCCGTTTCAATTTCTTGGCTTTAGGAATATCTGTATTTCTTTAAGCACGAGATATCCCTCAATGTCCTATCCTTCTTATTCAATATTTTTTCCCTTGCTCTTTTTAAATGTATAAACTATACATCCGATCTATCAAATATACCCTGTATATACCGGTACATATCCATAAACATAAAGTGTGAAGCAAAAAAAAATGGCTTCTGTACCAGCCTCAATAGTTGAACAGTACAAAAACGGAAAGCTAGATCTGGCTGGCTGTTATGGAAATCTAACCGAGTTCGAGAATAAAAAATTGCGAAAAACATACGAAATACTATTTAAGCAGTTTAATGTAGATATATGCCAAGTAAAAAACACGATGGGTGAACTAATTATGACCAGCAAAGCTGATACTGAGGTCATAGACGAAGACAAAACAACACAGGGAAAAGCAACCGAGCCTCGGAAGGTATATGGTTCTTTTCGCTATGGAGAGATAATCCAGAATACAATGACTCAAACGGGGAAGATCGTACCTGTAGATTTTTCTTCAGTAGTCAAGGACACTACTCTTGGTTCTTTATTTTTTGCAACACTAAGAGAAGAGAGAGCCGACTCGTTTGTACTGAGATTTCTGAGAGCACGCAAATGGAATCCTGAGAAGGCGGCGGATATGCTTTTATATGTTGTAAAATTTTTCCATTGTGAAAATATTGAAAGGATAATATTTTATGGTGAGTCTGAGATAGATGCCTCGATGTTACACAAGGGACTTGTGTTTTTCCAGGGTAGAGATAAGTTAAACTGCCCGATAGTGTAAGTCATTTTCAACGCTTTATAGGCATTATTGTACTGGCCTCGAGGCATCAAAGAGAGTTGTATTTCTGATTTTTGTAATAGACGTGTAGAACTATGATAAACTTTTTGGTCCGCGCACCGAGAATAAGGCTAATTTTTGTATTATGAAAATAGATGCGCTAGGATATTGAAGCATTTTCAGAACGACCAGCCCTTCTCAAACTTTAAAAAATTCTTGATCTATTTTATGGAAATGGCCAGAAAATTTCAACGAGGTTCCGAAAAGCTGTGTTTTATAGTAGATTTAACGGGATTTTCAATGGATAATATGGACTGGAATGCAGTGCGACTCTTGCTGAAATACTTGGAGCTTTATTATCCAGAGAAATTGTCACTGGTTATAATATATGGTAGTCCCTGGTGGTTTTCTGGTTTGTTCAAGATGATCAAACCACTAATTGACCCAGTTGTCGCTTCTAAAATCCAGTTTTGCAAGACCGGAGCTGAGTTGTCTAGCTTTATAACCAGTAGTAACATCAAAACAAATAGGGACAACACCATTGATTACAAGTATGACTATATTCCGCCAAAAATGAATGAAAATGAACTGATGAAGGATTTAGAAGGTAAAAAAACTGCACTTGAAAACCACCGCAAGACCTGTGAAGAGTTTAAAACGTTGACTGAGCAATGGATTGATGTACACAAGCACAGAAGTGGCAGCAGTCAAAGTGCTTCATCTGATGTAAATAAAATATCCAATGCTAGAAATGCTTGTGAGGAACAATTATTGGAGAGTAGTTTAAAGTTGGACAAGTATACCCGGGCTAAAAATATCTATGATAGACTCTAACATAAACTATATGCCTTAAAAAATACATGTTTTTACATTGAATCATACTTTAAGTTTTTTTTTGTTTTTCAACTTTTAAAACTGACATAATTTTGCATATTACCCTTAAAACTTGTAAATAATTAATCCAAATATCAACAAAGCATATTAACATTTAGAGCTTTTAAGTCCAGAACATTTTGTGGTAGCACTCAGTGTGCGTCTCATTGAAAATTCCCTCCCATATCTGTGCTTTGCTTACTTTGATACGATAAAATCGAGGAAAGCATAGCGATGAGGAGAGTGTAGTAGTTTCACCTTTATACAAACACAGCAAGTCGATGAAAAAAAAATTATAATCCCATCTTGATCACTTTTTTTTTTTTTATTTTACAAATGAAGGATAGCGAATACAGCTAGCTGCAATTGTCAAGTCACTTTCCCTCAGTTTTAAATATAATTAAGAATCATTTATTTCCATACACAGCGCTACCTTCCATTTTTGAACAGCAAATAAAAGAAAACAGACCCACAAACATCATGCCTTTTAGTTCACGTGTATTGCGTGCACTAGAGGGGGTTGCATATACAAATGGCTTTGGTATGCGTCAGAATATCCGCTTATCACATAGTCCTCCCTGTCATGTGGTACATTATTACCTTTTCCCTGAGCCTATTTGCGAAGGGTGCCATTTTGCGAAAAATTAACTGAGATTAGTTACTCAGCTGGCTTTTATAATTCAAATGAAGCAATGTTATTTGGTGTAATTTGTATATTATTGGATAAGAATTTGTTTGTCGCCTTTTTTTTTTAATAATTCGCAACTGTAGGCAATTCCGAGGTTGAGGATGATGGTGAGAGTGGTGTTATGTCTACCTGTCATAGTTTAATGAAAAGCGAAAAATAATTCGAGCCAAAAAAGCTGATTAGCAGTGAACTGAAGAATTAGTAATATTTCCAATTGTATTTATCTATACAAAAAGACTCAAAAGTGAGTCCTTTCAACCTTTTTTTTTCATATACCATTACTCTTTTGATATCGTACAAGAAAATAAGGGGACTAGAAAGTTAGAATATAAAAAAAAATGGAAAAAGAAATTTCAGACGAGAAAGTAATAACACCAAAGAGTCTTATCTCAAACAACAAGGCTACTAGTACGCTTTATCTACCTATCAGGATTTTCGAACTATTATTTTTAACTGTGCTTCATACTGTATTTGCATTTTTGACCGATGTACTATATATGCCTATCAAATATATATCCCCAAAGCTATTCGGAGCTTTAATGGCTTCCTTAAGAAGAACCTGCTCTTTACTGTTATTGGGTACTGCAAATGTATTTATTCCAACAAAGCTGGTGTTAACTACTGACGAAAGTACGGTTGATTTTTTCGAACAGAACGAGTTAACAGTTTCACCTTCAAAGAGGTTCAAATTATTCAATTTACCAAAAGAGGGGATAATTATCTCTAACCACCAAGTAAGTTTTGCGTATAGCACTTGATAAACTGAGAAAAAGATATGAGTATATATATGGAGTTTATGACATCTGATACCATTTTATGGGTCATAAACGAAGCACTTGGTACTTTCTAAGTGCAATATATGTGGGTGGATCGAGTATTAATTGCTTTATATATCAAATAGGGATGGTTCGACTTCTTGTATCTATGGTATGTATTCTTTAATTCCATCTTATACACCATTGCTGCGATAATGAGACTTAGGTCACATTAATTTAGCGCAACAATGAAGGAATACTCTTACAGTATTTTATACAAATATAGTTCGCTTTTGTACTTTTCAGACAGAGATAAGAATGTAATATTGGTTTTATTCAGTGCAGCAAAAGGCTATCCTTTACTTGGAGCGTAAGTTTACTGAAATTTGTACATTCAATACATGTTTTGGTCGTATTTTTGGCATTAAACCCGCTTAGTTTAAAAAGATAATAACCCTAACTTAATCTGTTTTATAGGGTAAGAACTCTTCTGATATATCAGGCATTGGTAGTTAAAAAATATATATTGTATACTTTTGCTTTACCGAATATTGGTTTTTTAATTTAATAGATCATGAAAAGCTTTGGGTTCATTTTTATGGAAAGAGATTGGAAAAAGGATGGGTCAAACTACTTAGATCAACTTTCGAGGGTGAAGGAGGATGTACGTGAATCATGGCTTGTTATGTATCCAGAGGGATACCTATTTTGCAAAGAGAACAAGGAAAAGAGCGACAGTTTTGCGAGAAAGAGTGGATGTGTAAGAAATAACTTATTTTTACTATTGTCTTTTTCTGCCTGTGTGGTCAAATGAACCATACTTGGAGAGACTTTAAAAATTTTCCACGATAAAGTATAATATAAATGTATGTATTGACAACTAGAAACCGACTAGATATACCCTTCTACCACGCGTAACGGGAATCTTTCACGCAGTGAACATATTGCGAAGCAAAAAAGAATACCTATACGATTTAACCCTTGGATACGAAGGAATGCGCCCAAGCGACGACCATTATGCTAAGCATCCGATATCTGATCAACTCATTTATGGAAATAATCCTGGATATGTTCATATCCACGTCAGAAGATACAAAACTTCAGAAATTCCCACAGAAATCAACGCGTTTACCGATTGGATTTACAAGGTTTGGTACGAAAAGGATGAGCTTATGGAGTTCTATTATAAAAACGGAGTATTTCCGGCAGCAATAAAGGATGCAGATCTCAGAAATAAGGTAGTCGGTCGTATGATGCAAAATCTCGAGAATAGTCTGCGTGCTGGTAACGATTATGGTGAAGGCCGCAATGATGGAACAGAGGATTTCTCTAGCTGTGAGATTGGAGGTGAAAACATGAGAATAGTCAAGATGGAGCTTCCTCATCCTCTTATGTACCTAAGAATTTCCCTACCTATCGTCGTGGCATGGTATGTAGTGAAGACTCTCTTGAGAATTGTATTGTGATCGTTGGTGAAAACTTAGCTTCTATATATTTTTTTATAACTTTTGGTATTTGCCACATGTCCTCATAACCGCAATGGGGTAAATGGTAATGGTTGAGTCATGCTGGCATTAGACACTACAAGTTTACATTACATCATTTTGTTTAGGTTTTTGATTTATAATAAAGGATAACCTCAGAAAAGAACACTGATAGGGAAAGAGGGTTTCTACTTGCTAGACCAAAGTTGGTAGCAAAAACGCCTCCATACAATAAGTTTTTTTTTGCGAGTGTAAGCCTATTTTTAGTATACAGCAAATCTCTTCCTCTCCCTCCTCCTCTCTCATTATTGAATTACTTGTCAAATGTTGCTTTTGGCTCTCTGTCGAGTATTTTTACTCCAGGTTATGTTACGAACGACATGAGCAGTGTTTTACAACTCTCTCCATAAGAAGACCAGTCTTAGGGAACGCCTGGAGGAATCCAACAATGTTGGTTTTCGCGTGCTTTATGTATATGGATGCATATATATGCGCGTGAGGAGAGGGAGGTGAGGGGGGGCTCATAACTGCCTGTCAAACTTATATTCACTCCACAGTAATTTAAACCATTTTTAATAAGCAAAATAATAAACTATAAATAATCAACAAAATTTCAAATTAGTCAAAAGCCTAAAGGGGTGTTTCATGTATTTAAAATTCAAGGTTTGGCAGAGGCTTTATTGTTTGCGAGTCTGGTGTAAAGTGCTGGTGACCTGGTGAATCTATCCAGCTTTTTGCTAGCTTCCCTGGCCTTGACTTGACACTCGTGGCGGTGCTTCTCTATCTCCTCTAATTCACGTTTAATAGCATCAAGCTCTGGGCCCTTGGATTTTTCTAGCTTTTTGCCAGCCTCTATCCATTTGATAGTTGCATCTCTAAACTCCTCATAAGCCTGTCTCTTCTCTTCAGCTGCCTTGGCTTTTGCTTCCACATCGCTCATGTGAGCATGATCTTCGGGAGTAGGAAGGACAAATTTGAAGGTGAAGCTGCTCTTTCCTCCCTTTGATGAAGGGATATGCGCAAGGTCTATATACTTTGAAACCTCATCGATTGATTTGCAGAATTGGATCTTTGCAGCAACAACTGGGTCAAGCAGGGGTTTGACCATACTGTAGATACCAGAAACCCACCATGATCCGTTATAGGCTATGCAGAGCCCCAGTGACTCGGGATAATACGCCTCTAGATACTTTAGCGTGAGCTTTAAGAAATTCCAATCCTATAAAAAAGTATAAAAAAAAAGAGCACACACAGTGCGTTAGAAAATGAATAAAAAATACCAGTTCCAGTAGTTTATATTCAGCTTCACCTAGTTAATAGGGTAAATAATAAGTAAATCTGGATCAATTCTTACCATATTTGCATTTGTGTTATCTGTAAGATCGATAATTAAGCACACCTTTTCGTTAGGTATATCTAATTTAACACGTGCCGTCTCCATAAACCAAATGATAAAACGTTTAAGCTGTGCAAACGGTTGATCTTTTGGGAAATGCTTGCAAGGCTCAGACCAGCTATTATTATAGAAATATTTGTAGTTACAGCACGATGACGTTTCAAGTTTTGTTGTTATTGATGCTAGGGTTCGGCTGTGTAGCAATAAAAGAGATAATTTATATTTTGACTTACATTATATTCTGTGTAATTTTGTCCATACCCTCCAAATACATGGTGCCTTTGTGAAGCAGCGCAGCATCAAGAGCAGATTCACCAGTGAAAATTATTTCTTCAACATTTTCTATGTGTCTGAACTTGAGTGCATTCATAAACATGTCGTGTGCCTTTGGGGGATCCCATTTTCTAGCACGGAGAAATCGTAGAACATATGTATCAGCAATATCTTCTCTAAAAGATTCATATAGGACCGATTCAACTGTGGAATCCTTGAGTGTAGTTTTAAATTCCACTGGAATAAGCTTTTTTCCGACTTTGTCCTCGATTGTTTGGCCGTATTTGCAACCAGGGATGACCTCGGTATCTTTATACTTTTCGCCGTTTTTCTTGTCTGCGGCCTGATCCTCATCGATTTTTACCGGCTCAAGCTCACCGCCAGCAGCGTTTTTGGCTTTTGCTATATCAGTGGTAAGTTGCTTGAAGACCAATTCGTAGACCTCTTGCAACTTTTTACGCTCGAATTCATTCAAATTGCCATAACAGCCTGCGCGATCTACGACGCCCTTTTCGAACTGTTTTGTTACTTTTTCAGCTTTCGTAGCCATTTTCAAGCGTTGATACTAACGAGAAATATCGTAATTTTTGGTATAAAGTTTTATTAGTATGTATCTTGTCGTTTACTACGAGATTCTATAGATGACTAAAAAACTAGCAAAGAAATATGTTTCTCTTTAAAAGCGTATTTTAGTGTTCGTAGTTTAAAAAATAAAAAAAAGTGTATTTCGAGCTTGGAATTGGATAAATATTTATGTGAATATCCACGTTCCGAATTTGTTGGGATTTAAATGCCAAAAAATATATACAAAAGTTTGGGCCCATGCAAATATCACACATCGGAAAGGCTATAAGAGTACACATAAAAAAAACAAAAGCAAAAAAAGTGATTTATGTAATTTTTATCAAATAAGACCAAGTGATTTGAAAACCAAAATTAGCATCAAGTGTTCAGAGAGGCCCTTGATTTGGCTCCGTTTTTAATATTTTGTGAAAAGGATACCTGAAACAGTTATAGCCTACGAAAGAAATTAGAAAAACAAGCAAACAAAAAAAAAATAATTATGGGTCATTCCCATCCTCTAAAATTAGTTGAAGTGTTTTTTTTTTTTCTAGAATGCACCCAAAGCAAAGAAATAGAAACAGACATATAGTTGGTAATGAGCGCAAACACAGCGGGATTAAATCGAGCGTAAAACAAGTGTGATTGGAATAGACCACTAAATCCTGATATTTTATTGGCTAAATGGCACCCAAAAAATAAAGTGCAGTTCTGAGTAAAAGCAAGCCACAATATCGAGAAATTTTCTCCAGGCTATATACAAAGTCAAGAAATCATGTGGCAAAACTCGACCACCATTGTTCGTTCTTCCACATATCCTCTGATATTCTACAGTTTAAAACGTACTCTGAGTAGAACACAAAGAGCGGGTATCTGTACCTTCAGGGTTGAAGGAAAGCTGAAAATAATAATGAGGGATAATCTACACCGATTGGGAGAATGTGTCGAGATATTAAGAAATGATTGTAGCTAGCTACCTGATTCCTTTTCGCTGCTATTCTGATGTTCCCCTTTTTTTGTTTAGTTTTTGTTTACTTTTATTTCTTTGCTTTTTTTGTGGAGTGAGCTCTTATTTGGTGCTTAATCTATGTTTATATGTGATAGGTGTCCACAAAGGCAATGATTATAAGAAGGGATGCTAGAGGAGCAGCATACTCTAGAGGAGAGCTTGGGCTATGCAGTATTATATGTGATAAAGCACAAGGCTGTTACAGTATATATAAAAAGGCATCTATTGGTCTTCAAAGACATACCATTCGATTTGATTAACTGAGTAGAGGAACAGTTTGAGACGAGCATAGCGCAAGTAGACGACTGATAGCGCTTGGAAAGTTGTTCTAGTTTTGAGTTTTTATACTTTGAGTATGAGATGATTGTTTATAGACTAGGAGCGACCAGCTGCTTAGTGTAAATGGAAGCTGATATGTTTAAAAAAAAAACAATAAGAACTTGTTGATTTCAGACATCACTGTGTATCACATGGTAAGTGGTACATGCACCACGTAAGCAATAGCATCATTTAAAGGCGGAAGAAAACTGTGTTTTCAACGAGCAGGCGCGTAAATCAACCAAAGATATGCTTAAACTGGGCTTTATGGACTATTGTTTTTGTTTTTGTTTTTGTTTTTGTTTTCTTTTTTAATAGCAAATTCTGAATGAGCGCTACAAAAAATAAATAAAAACAAAAATAGCAAGAGAAAGTACATGCTTTTAGTTGCAATCACGTCAATTCAGTCAAAAAAAAATACAACTTTGGTCCACAAGACGTACAAGGACCAGCTTCTAATAAACATGAGAAGTTTAGAATGTGTTCTTGGTACTTAGGTTTTTTATATACTATTTTTGTTATCGGGCTGTGAAGATATTGATGTGAAATTATGAGCAGTTTAGAAACTACTTGATAAATGGGAAAAGTAAAGATTAAAAATAGGGTAGTTGGCAAATAGAGAGCAAGTATCCACTAGTTCATTTTTAGGTGCAGCAATATTCCCCGATAGTTTCAGCAAATAGAATAGCTGATAAAAATATTAGGGTAAATCCCAATTAGCAGGAAAAAAAAAGAACAAATTTGAGGCAGACACATGTATTTTGAAAAGCGATTGTGAAAATTAAACAAATTTTGGGAGAACTAATAGTATATACTGCAAACGTGCATTTGGAAAGAAAAGAGAGGAAAGCCAGCAAATGAAGATAAAAGGATGATAGACGGAAATGATGATAGTGCAGTTGTTCCGGATTCATGGACCGAGAAAAGACCACCTGTGACAGAGGAACACGACCTTGATTCGTACAGCTACGAAAAGGGAAATTCAAAACCAGCAAAGATAGCAGCAAAAAGAGGGATGCTTCAACTTATTGATGAGGAACAATGTTTTTCAAAGGACGTTTCCAAGTATATGAAAGAGCAATGGCATCTTTTTGATGCAGGTTTTGATTACAACTTGGTTGCAGTGTTTGGGTCGCAAAGTACAGGAAAAAGTACATTGCTAAATAGGCTGTTCCAGACAAGTTTCAAAGAGATGAACGAAAGCAAACGGCAACAGACGACCAAGGGAATATGGTGCGACAGGGGAGGTGAGATGCCTGTGTTGGTGTTTGATGTGGAGGGTACAGATGGACGCGAAAGAGGAGAGGATCAAGATTTCGAGAGAAAAAGTGCGCTGTTTTCACTTGCAATTGCGGAAGTGGTGATAGTAAACATGTGGGAAAACATGGTCGGTTTATATAATGGTGCCAACATGGGGTTGCTGAAGACCGTATTTGAAGTTAATTTGATGTTGTTTGGCAGAAACAGGGGTGCAAAGACATTGTTGTATTTCGTGATTAGAGATCATGTGAGTAGAACACCGCTCGAAGTGTTGGGACAGACAGTTACTAAGGATTTACACAAGATATGGAGCGAGCTGAACAAACCCGATGAGCTCAAAGATGAGCAATTGGATGACTATTTTGATATCCAATTTACGTCGCTGCCACATCTGTTGCTTCAACCAGAGCGATTCGACACCGAAGTACGCAGACTGAGATTAGATTTCAGTGATCCCAGCCATGATACCTATGTCTTTAAAGATAAATATTCGAGACAAGTCCCCGCGGATGGATTCCAACATTATGCAGAAGGAGTATGGGAAAAGGTGGTTTCAAACAAGGATTTAGATTTGCCTACTCAGCAAGAGTTGTTGGCGCAATATAGATGTGATGAAATATCGGCAGCAGCACTGATTCCGTTCCGTGAAAATGTACAGGGGCTGAGTATAAGCATAGGAGGGGGAAATGTGGTTAGGGATATGGGCAAAAAATTTGAAGAAATACGTACACAAACGGTGTCACGATTTGATGAACAGGCAAGTAGGTATAATAAAACGGTTTACGAAAAAAAGAGACAACAGTTGTTGGCAACGGTTCACGGCGAGTTGCAGACAGTCTTTGTCGGGCAAACTAAAAATGCGATATCTAGAGCTGTAACCAGTTTCGAGGAAACCAGCGCAAAACGACTCGAAATGAATGAACGAGGAGCAGCGGGAGGAAAAGGATATAGTGGTGAATTTTGTTCGGTAATCAAGGGAGAAAAGACAAAGGCTGTAGAGTACGTCAAGTCTGTTGTAGAAGCAATGATGCTGAAAGATGCTGAGTGGACATACTCTAATGACATTGAGCTCTTGAACAAGAAATTGGACTTTGCAACGGCGAGACTCAGAATGATTGAAATGGAGAGGATTGTGAATAGGGCACAGAAAAACGCAATGGTCAACTACGGACCTCAAGTTTCGGAGATTCTTGCGGATGCTCGTGCAGATATGTGGGAACAAATATTGATGGGTCTAGTCGATTCTACAAGAAATGGCGAATTGGATTTGGAGATTGATGTATCTGGAATGGATAAGCTCGGACTTGAATATTCGACGAAAGTAGATGGAGATGCAGCATCAGCTAATACAGATGCGGCGGCAGTGGAGTTGCAAAAACTCAAAAGAAGATTAAGGCAGTTGTGCTGGGAAGGATTGGTTAAGCATTTAAATGAAGAACTTGGAGAGCAGATGTTGCATATGAAGCTTCGAAACAGATTTGAAGACAAGTTTAAGTATGATGCTAAGGGCATTCCTAAAGTATGGAGTGCCAGAGACGATATTGATGGCTGCTTTGCCACCGCCAAGGCAGAGGCTTTATCACTGCTTCCTTTGTATTCATCGATTGATATCGGATGTCTTTCGACTAACTTTGCACTGAAAAACACTCTTGGAAAGCAAGACTATTTTTATGTAGCTGAGGAGACAGCAACGGGTGTTGATGAAGCGTTGTACGAAGAGCGCCTTCCAGTATTCCAACTTAGGCGATTTAATTTGGAGTCGAGTTTGGTGCTACTGAACAGTATCCAGCAGCGCGGAGTCTCAAAGAAGTTTAGCCGTGATGCAGACACAATGTTCTTGGAAGCAAAACGCGCGGTGGTAATGACAAAGACGCAAGTTCCTTACTGGGCAGTGATTATGATGATTCTGTTGGGCTGGAATGAGGCAATGGTGGTTTTGTTCAATCCACTGTATCTAGTTGTACTTGCATTGTTAGGAGCAACCGTGTTTGTTATCCACAATTTGAATTTGTGGGGACCAGCCAAAATGGTTGCACAGAATGCGACTGCTAGTGTTTCCAAGATGGTTCATAATATAGCTGTAGAAGCCGCGAATGCCACCAATCCAGATTCCTTGGATAATAAAACGTTAAATGCGTCTTCCTCACCGCGTCATTTCAGGGATAACCAGACTCATGGAGGTGGGTTTGATGGTCGCAGCAGGACAACGGTTGGTTCAGACCGTAGTAGTAGTCCAGAAGCTGGTGGATTTGGTGAAGCCGAAATGATTGGACTGAAGAAGCTGGGTTTGGGTGGCAAGAGCAAGACATACCACAGCCACTCTACAAAAAACGGTGATAGCGAGGATGATAATCATGTGGCTAGTAGGATACAAACTGATACAAAGGATGCTTTGGATTATGACTTTGAGTTTTTGAAGGCAAAAGGTAATGATAAGTTTCCATTGGGTGGTGGTAAAGGTATTGGTAAGCGTAAAGGTGGGCACTCAATGGAGTATGATCGTGTGTTGAGTACTACAGGAGGAAACGACTCGGATATTGAATCAGATTAGGAGTATTTTTGAGCATATATTTTTTTATTGTTTCTAGTGTTTAATGATCTTTTTTTCTTTCTTTAATAATAACATTATTGATGAGGATAAGTGGAAGAAGGAGAGCATATAATAGTATTTGATTTATGGAGAAACATGATAATAAACCCACTGAACTACCATCGATTTTGGCAAGATACCAGTATAAAAGCGGATAAAAAAGTGGGAAAAGAAAGAAAAACTACAATATTCAAAGCTTGCTGTAGACATGAGGGGTATCTAGGAGCTGTTTCCAAATATCATACGCAACAGCGAAATCTTCCATGGTAGCAGGCAAATCCAAGGGAATAACTGTAGTACTTAGTCTACTCGAACCACGGTTTGTATCTGCGGTATGATCAGCGATAGCCGTAAACATATTACGCAACAATTTGCGAAGAATCTTGCCACTGCGGGTCTTTGGCAACTTTTCGACGAAAAAGATATTTTCGGGCAGGAGCGACACAATTGCGCCAATGTTTGAGCGGACAGCAGCAGCAATTTGAGATTTAGCATCAGCGAGTTGGCTGGGTGTATAAGACCCGGATTTGAGGACGGCAAAGACAACGGGGACTTGACCCTTGATATTATGGGGGCGGGGAACGACACAGCATTCTGCGACGGTAGGGTGTCTGGTAGCAGTTTCTTCTACAGTCGATGTAGACAAACGGTGGGCAGCAACGTTGATAACATCGTCGTCGCGTGATAAAATGAAGACGTACCCATCCGCATCTACAAAGCCTGCGTCGCCAGTAGCATAGTATCCAGGGAAACGCTCAAAATATTCGGTAAAGAATTTTTTGTCGTTCTTCCACAAACCTGAGAAACATCCAGGTGGGAGCGGGAGTTTGATGACAACGCTACCAATCTCTCCAGGTGCAGCTTCTTCAAGTGCATGGTCGGTTGATTTGGGGCTAGTATCATCTTCGTCGCCATCATCGCTGTGTGTACGTAAGATGCGTAAGTCAACACCAGGCAACGCCATACCAGCACTGCCAAAGCGAATGGGTGGGATATCTGCGCCAGTAGTGATATCACCAAGACAGATTGCTGTAAGAGGAGAGCCAGATTCGGTCTGCCACCAGTGGTCAGTCGAGACATTGACGACGGGGTTTGTGGGTGACCCATCCATATACGCAAACGAAAATTCGGGAGCACGAGCAATATCATGTGAATTGCTGCAAGCTGCAGATGTTGCTGTTGGGTTGTTATTGGTAATGTAGTCGATCCACCACCGATGAATTTCGGGAACACAACGTTCACCAGCAAGGAAGAGTCCACGTACATGGGACAAATCGTATTTGCGGCGGTACTTGGCATCATTATCTTCTTTTCGCAAGATCATGAGTGCGGTTGGTGATGTGAAAAAGACCTTGACGTTATATTCGGACAAAACACGGAAGAATGCTCCAGGGTCAGGTGTGCCTACAGGTTTACCTTCATACACAACGGTCTCGTTACGGTTCATCAATGCACCATAGCATGTGAGTGAGTGGCCCACTGCCCAACCAAAGTCGCTACTTGCAAAGAAGGCTTCGCCGGGGTTTGACCCGTATACGTGGCGCATGGCGTATACAAGTGCAA
>LSSK01000101.1:0-14398 GCA_001969505.1 Zancudomyces culisetae | reverse complement strand
AGTGCAACTGCGTGTGAACCGGACGGACGTACGACACCCTTGGGCGCACCTGTAGTACCACTGGTATACAGCATGTACAATGGATGCGCTGTGTCAACGATTGCAATGGGGACGGGTGGGCTGTTCTTATAAGTAGCAACGAGTTTTGACCAGCAAGAATATCCATTACTTTCAGAGTTATATTTTGGTAGATCTACGGGCAGAGCTTCGCGGATGTAGACGAGTTTATGGGCAGGTTTATATTGACAGTGGCGGGTGATGGCGGTGTGAAGTAGTGGGATGTACTCGATAAATTTGTCGGGTCGTTCGATACCGCATGATGCAGAGATGACGAGATTAGCCCTACAATCATCGATTCGTTTTGCGAGTTCGATTGGAGCAAACCCACCAAAGACGACAGAGTGGATAGCACCGATACGTGCACATGCCAACATGGCAACCATTGTATGAGGGATCATGGGCATATAAATAACCACGGTATCACCTTGTTTGACATGGTAGTGGTACACGAGGACCTTGGAAAAATCAACGACTTGATCGAGCAATTGTGCGTATGATATCCGACGTTTGGTCTGTGTTACTGGTGAATCATAAATAACGGCGGTTTGTTCTCCGTAGCCATCGCGTACGTGGCGGTCCAATGCGTTGTAGCAGAGATTGAGTTTACCATCGGGAAACCAGTCGACAAGGTGTTTTTTGGTAGGACCTTCCCGGTATGAGAGTGCAGTTGTGGGTGGTTGATGCCAGTCGATCAGCTTATGTGCTTGATCGAGCCAAAACTGTTCGGGGTGGTCAAGTGAATAGTTTGTTATTTTTTGCTGAGTATACTTGTTGGGCCTTTGTCTTTTGTTTTGCATGATTATTACTTATTTGTGTATTAGACCAAGTAGATTGGTATTATTATATATTTTTATATTTTTAGCTAGTTATTATTGTAATGCTACAAGAATATAGTATTTAATAAAATGAATATTCAAGAAAATGGAAATGTGTAATAAAATATAAATAACGACCTGATATGAACAAAAATACAAGGAGAAAGAGATAAAATGGTTTTATATATGAAACAACAATAGACATGATTTATAACAAGCATTGGCAATATATAAAATAAATAAAAAAAGAAAGGAGGAGGAGGAGGAGGAGGAGGAAGATCATTAGATGAAACGAAATAGTCCGTGCTCATATGACTAAAAAAGGAATGTAATCATTTTATATTGACAGAGTTGTGTTTGCTTGAATGGAAATAATGCAAGAGTTAGAGGAAATTAGCGGAAAAAATAACCAAGAATTTGGAGAGGAGGAGAAAGGGGATATCGGGGGTGGGGTGGGGTGGGTGATGGATAACAAAATTAGTGGATAGATAAAATTGGAAAAACAGAAAAACGATCATGTTTCAGATTTGACAGAATAAAAAATTAAAGGAAAATATTAACGGAGAAAGATTAGAATAATGTAAAGTAAAAAAAAGAAAGAATAAAGATGCTTGCAAGTAGGGAGAAAAGGGGGGAAGGGGGGGGGGGAGAAGATGATTAAGAAACGGATAGGACCAGTTTAATGTTCATGGAGGCTAGTTCAGTAGCCAAAAACTTGAGGACGAAAGGAACAGCAACAAGGCCAATGTTGGAAGAAGTACAAGATTTACAAAAGACGTCAAAGGTGTTGTTGTTATAAGAAAGGTTGGCAGAAGAGGTAGATTGAGAGGCGGCAGCAGATTGGAGAGTAGAAAACAGATCGGGATCCATAGAATCATTAAAGGAAGTAGAGGAAGAGGAGGAGGAAGGTAAGAGAATAGGGGCCAAGAGAGAACCACAAGATTTGCAAACATAGAGTTTGGAATAATCGGAACAGTTGAGTAGACGGTCTTGTAGGATAAAGGAGGAGCCGTGAGCAAGGAGAGAATCACGTTCCATCTCACCAAGACGGATACCACCACCCTTCTTACGACCCTTGACAGGTTGCATGGTGAGAGGATCGACAGGACCAGTGGTACGGACCTGGTACTTATCGCTAACCATGTGACGAAGACGCTGGTAGTAGACAACGCCAATGTAAATATCGGCAGCCAGTTCGTTTCCAGAAATACCCGAGTACATAGGCTCGTTGCCGTGATAGTTGTAGCCAGCACGAAGAAGTTGAGAGCCAAAGTAGTCGGCAGCCGAGTTATTTTCGTCGAATTGGAAGGGAGTAGCGTCCTGGGGAATGCCGTGGAGGGCACCAGATTTACCAGCTAGGGATTCGACAAACATACCAATAGTCATACGGGAGGGAAAAGCGTGAGGGTTGACAATAACATCGGGTTGAAGTCCAGACTCGGTGAAGGGTAAATCGACAGCGCTGTACTTGATAGAATTGACACCCTTCTGACCGTGACGTGAACTGAACTTGTCACCAATGATAGGAGAACGAGGAATACGGTACGTCACAACTACATGTTGTAGTTCGGGGTCGGATGAACATGCCAGCCGCACCGTATCGACATAGCACGGTTCGCCCTTGTATTTGCGTACAAAGGTCTTGTTGCGTACATCATCAAATACAGCAACTACAGGATCGCCATCAGAGAGTGAAACACCAATGTGGGGCAATCCGTCAAGATCAATAAACGAGCGGATGTGATTGTTGGCAATGACATCGGAGCCCAGTCCAAAGTGGTTTGTAATTGGATCGCCTCTTCTACGGAGTTCGGCCAAGTCAAAGATTTGTGACTTGTAGATAAACCCATACCCAAAGCCACGTTCAAACGAGGATTTGTTAAGAATCATGGCGTCTTCCATATCGTAACCTGTGTACGCCAATACTGCAACCACTGCATTCATACCATTGGGATATCCATCTACTCCAAACTTGTCGTGTAGCGAGGGTCGTACAATAGGTGTCTGAGTATTCTGCAGCCAGTACAGCTTGTTGTCTGCTCTGTGTCGGACGGATTGGGCAGGTGTTCCCATCGACTGTTTACCCATCTGGCATTGGTACATGTTTCTGGGTGATTGGTTAAAGTCACAAAATGGAGTCAAATTGGCAACTGAGGACAGGATATGTGTAGGCAAGATTTCGATATACTCACTAACACCTTCAATAATGTCTTGATTGAGGATGGCAATGTCCATATATACCTGTTCAAACGACCCAACCAGCTCAATACTGTTTGTCTGGAGGTGTCGTACTGGCCGCATAAATCTTGCTGGTGTCGAAAAGATGTACAACCCAGGATATTGCCCACCGTGACTGACTGGTACATATCCAATCTCAAGTGTCTTTGGTAGTCTATATTCCAGCTTGTTGTTGCTATTGTTTTGTTTGTTCTTTAGTTGACGAAGTCGTTTAGCTATAGTTTCCGCCATACTTTGTGTACAATATCCCAAAACTTTACCGTCCACTTGTACCACTACTATTTCTTCGGCCGTCGCGCCACTATTACTTCTGCTGTAAATACTCTGTCCAACCGACATTCCACTATCGTATATCACTCGTTCAACATCCCTTGTGCCCTCAATTCGTGTCGTTGGCTCACATTTGTGTGCCAAATGATTCAACAGCCCACATGGCGAACCGTCAGGTGTATGTACTGGACATAAAAATCCCCAGGACTCTGGCAACAACTTACGTACTGTCGTGGTTTTGAGTTCGGCAAAGAACGATCCTCTATGCACACACTGGAAATGTGACAGATACCGCAAAAAGTTTAGCTTTTCAGCAATCACTGTAAACCCTGATGTCTGTTGCATATCCATTCCTGATCGACTGATAAGGTTGCCTGTCGCCAAAAAATATTGCAGTTTCGCTCCAACGTCCATCTGTACCTTTTTCAGCACCCGCGAGATATACCCTTTATCTCCCAATCGTACCATCCCTGCATTTCGCATCAAGTCCTGTCGAATAGCTGCTCGTACATTGTTCAAAATATCCTCCAGCTTCTCCTTGATAATTCCTAAATACAAAAACCCTGGCATGTACAACTCTTGGTTTTGAAGTGCATCCAAGTTGTCTGTCTGCCACTCGCCTGCAACTACCCCATATAGTTTGCGAACCATGAACAGCGCCATTTGCAACTTGTCCCGCCAATTATCCAAATGAACCATCACCACTCTCCTAATCAGCGCCCGTCCTATCTCTTCGTCACTTGCGTCTTCTGCCATTCCCATCACCACGCGGAACTTGCTACCCAAGTACTTCAAACTTTGCTTCTGGTTGTGTACCTTATACGCTCTCAATCCGCGGATTAGCTGCTCTACCTGACCCCGCAGCACTGTATCTTCATTTCTTCCCTGCATCAGCCCTTCAAATATCTCCAAATCACTCACCTCTGCCAAAGCCTTGATTATCAATATCACTGGGATCAGATATTCCTGCTTGTACATTGCAAACCGGTATTGCAAATTTCCATCCTTCAAATAGTGCAGCGTTGTTGTGCAACTTGTTTGATCTTTTCTCACACTACGCACCATCGTGGCATACCCCGTAAAACTTGGCCCTCTGTTCTCATACGATGGTCGGTTCACTGCCAGCACGTGGTTTCGTCGTGGTGCTATCAACAATCGAATGATTCTTTCTCCTCCATTCACCACAAAATATCCACCAAACTCTTCTGCTTCTTCATGGTGCTTGATGTGTTCGCTTGGTCCCATTCCATTCAGATTACACCGGTTGGACTTCACCATAATTGGTGCTTGCCCCAGCGACTTGATCTCTGAATGCACTTCCTCACTGTCATTCACCTGCCAACACACCTTGGCTGTCATCCGACCTCTATATGTGCCATTTCTTTCACGGCACTCTGCTGGGTACTCCAATCTCCCATCAAACTGTCCTCCTCTCGACTGCACGCTTGGTCTCATCAATTGAACATCCTCGATCCAGTATGTCAGCTTATTTCCATATTTCCCTACACCTTCATCAACCTTCATATCATGGATAACTCTCTTTCCAAGTTCACCAAGTGCAATTTCCACCAATGACTCTTGGTTTTTCCCACTCGCTTCAAATATCCGGTTGAACGATTCTATATGTGGCTCCGAAAGCTTTTGTAGTGCCGGATACTCAAACTCTCTGCCGGGCTTGATGGCCCGTTTTTGCCTTTTTAGTGTGTCAAATTTGGTTGTGGTGGTTGTTGGTTTTGGTTGGTTTTTTATTACCTCCATTTTTCTATTATGTACTCCGTTTTCCTTTTTTTTGTTGTTATTATTATTATTGTTATTTTATTCTCTATACATTTCACAAATTTACAAATTCCTTCTTTCTCTCCCCTAACACTTTTTCTATTTCTGACTAGAGATATAATATATCCTTATACTTTTTTCCTTTAAAGAAAAAAAAAATTTTTTTTTCATTGCAAAATTTTTTTCTTTCCTATACTTACTGTTTTTTTCTTTCTAGTAATGTTTGATCTCGAATGAAACTATCAATATCCAGAACACTAACACTTCAAGCTTTTAATTTTTTAATTTTTTTTTTTTTCGTACTATAATTTAAAGTGTCAAGTTTAAAAAAAAAATTAAAGACAGCCAACGGGATATTATCGCACCAAATAATATTGAACTTGAAAAGACAAATTGCTGCAATTGGGCAAGAGTTTCATGTTAGTTGAAAGAGAGAAAAGTAAATTGCTGCATTCCCAGTAGAAATTGGGCATTTTTTTTCTTTTTCTTTTTTTCCCTATCACACTCCTGCTCTTATTTTTTCTTTTTGGCTTTATGATTACAATTGCTAATAACAAATATTATACAAACATTAAACAAACATTATACAAACATTATACAAATACTATACAAATATATCTCCTCAACCCCCCCCTCAATCCATACACCACCGCCAAATGGAAACTCAAGTAGAACACTGTATAGAAAAAATGTACTTTTTTGACTTTACAATTCCATTTTTCTAAATTAAATTTCTCTGTTATTAACAACTCTTACAGGTTCACAAGTGCTATCAACAACAACAATTTCATTTTTAACTCGAATCCTTTTGCAACTATAGAATTCAGGACAAGGACGTCGTGGGCGTACTAGTTATTGATGACACTGGTCTGTGCGTTTCAAGTAGGTGTCTTCTCTCCTTTTTTTTTACTTTGTACATTCTTTTACCACTAAGTGCATAAATTTAAAAAACAATCTTTATATTTAGAATGGGGAAATGTGAACCAAGGTGCTGCAGGTTTGGTTTTTTCCATCTCTCGGAGAGCCGAATATGTATATCCAGAGGACTTGATTCAGAACCAAAATCCATGCATCATTATTGAATCTGCCGACAAACGCATTCTTGTCAAGCGACAATACGACTGGACTTTGTGTATTGTAAAGAAAAACTAGGTCTATCGCCATTTTCTCACCTCATCTTCTCATTTTCTCTTTTTTTGTATTCTTGTATTTTTACGGTTTCCTTTATCACTTTTACCAACCTATATCTTATCCTTTTCATAAGCTTTATAAAACTAAAAAAAAGAAATCTCCTACTTTTTATGTTTGGCCCTCCTTTCTCTATCTAGAAGAAAAAGGTACCGATATATTACATTTCTCTTATACATAAATACCGGGTATGAAAAGATATTTAAACTGTGGTAGGTAGGTAGGTATAGCAGGGACAGTTTAATCAAGACATAGAATCATGTGAAAAAAGCAGTTGTCCTCTACTTTTCCCCCTTTTTTTTTCCTTTCCTTGCCTCATTTTTATGTGAACAACTCTACTTGTCTACATTAATGCTCTATACATACTATTGCGCCTATTCTGTCTTGTCTTTGGCATCTTTGGACGTGTATATAAGCCAAGCAAACAGAAATATGCGGTCACTATTTTTCCCTTACTTTCTTGGGAATCCTCTTTGAAGAGCTGGTATTTCATTTTTTGTATATCATTAATTGTCAACCTTTTTTTTGCAGTCATAACAATTACACCTTGCCCTCTATATTTCTGCAGATTTGGCCCATTGGTTTAGTGTTTAGGCTGCCACTTTTTCCTATTTCCTATATCCTATTTTCGTTAATATTTTCAATTCCATTCGGTTTTTATATTTGGTGCTTCATTTTTACATGGACACTGAAACCTCATTTCCTATTCTCCACCAAAACCTGGTAAATCTCTACATTCTACCTCTTGGGATTTCTGGGCAAATAGCGGTGTAGAATTACTAATCCCGATTATGAGATAATTTCAAATATTACAAAAAGTTTGCCTCCCAGTTTCATTTTTTTTCTTTATCCTTTATCCAATAATTGCCGTACTTTCTTTGGAATTTAAAAAAAAATTTTTTTTCTATTTCCATGGATTTAGTAGTTTATGAGGATTTGCTATTTTCAATTATCTCTAATTATCTATTTACGTATTATATCTATTTTACAATCAAGAACTAATTATTACGAGAAAAAAAAGTGGAAAAAAAAGAATTACCCAATTCCTGTTCACAAAACCTTGTTATTGTTGTTTGCTTTCTGTTTTTTTTTACACTCCAAAGTGAATCTAAAAAGTGGGTCACTCGTCCATTCACTCATTCATTCATTCATTCCTATAATTTTTTTTTGCTCAAAAGGTACCACTATAACATCTTTCTCTTGTATCTCCCTGTTACGCTATTTTTTTTCGGTTTCTGTGGTTTATTTCTATTAGCTCTTGGTTTATATACTTCATTCCCCCCCGTATATCTACCTTGTTAGCGTTTTGTTTTCCTCTACATCTAAAAAGCTCATGTACGGTACCGACACTTAATTAATCGATAACATATAACGAAAAGAAAAAAGAATTTAAAGTAAAGCAAAAATATAGATTTAAAACGCAACAGAAATATGAACGGACTAAATTTGGGCCTACTAGTTGTAAGGCTGATGTTTGTCGTAGGAGTAGCAGTGACAGCCATGCTGTTAATAAGGACAATAGCTGGAAATACCTTATCGTACAATGCAGAGAGCAGATTGTCTAATACAATCTATGGAAAAGACAAGGATCACGTGCTAGAACTGAGAACTGGTGACACCAGTAAATCAACTATAAGAGAAAAGGCAGCAATTGTAGCCCTGGTTATGAATACCGAATTAGAAAAACTGAAATACACGATTAGACAGTTTGAGGAAAGGTGGAATAGCAAATACAACTACCCATATGTATTTTTCAATGATATCCCCTTTTCAGACGACTTTAAAGAGGGTATCCAAGCAGTTACAAACGCCAATGTAACGTATGTGGACTTGTCGGCCGACTACTGGTCTATTCCAGCTCACGTCGATCTGGCAAAAGTCATTAGATCCCACAAAAAAAACAAAAGCAGGTTCATATATGGAGGAAAGCTGAGCTACCAGCTTATGTGCAGATTCCAGTCACTGGGATTTTACAACCACCCAGCACTCGCTTCATATAAATATTATTGGCGAATCGAGCCAGACGTGGGATATTTCTGCGATATAAACTACGATCCATTCCATTTTATGGCAAAGAATGGATTGAAGTATGGGTTCACAATTGCTATACACGAGCTGGCAAACACAGTAGAAACTTTGTGGACCACAACCGTTGACTGGGTCCTCAAAAACAAGGATATGCTTCCCGAAGAAAATAACGCTAAATGGATTTTGCGTGGTGATGGCGACTACAATGGCTGCCACTACTGGTCGAATTTTGAGATTGTCGACATGGACTTTTACCGAAGTAAAGAGTACACTTCTTATGTAGACTATTTGGATTTATCTGGTGGTTTCTTCTACGAACGATGGGGTGATGCGCCAATACATTCCATAGCTGCCTCTCTGCTACTACCAAAGGAAAAACTATTTTGGTTCGACGACATTGGGTATCGACACGACACGCTGCACATTTGCCCTACGAACAAGAATTTGGACAACAACTGCGTTTGTGATATGCAAGGCTCGTTGCACGACTACGAATGTCTCCGTAATTGGAGAAACTATCCATCCACTTCGAAACAGTATGTTTTGTCGCATCTTTCCAAGTTTGAAAAACGGCATCGACCCAAAGACAATCCCGATTATTTAAAGGATCCTAACCCCAGACCCATTGCTATTTAGATGTTTTTCTTTCTTTAATTCTTTTATACGCTCGTTTTTACCACTAATTTTTTATTGTATGCCTTTTTATATTTCGTTCTTAGTATTTGTCTGTCATTTTATCACCTCCCGTTTTATGTGTAGAACTTGTCAATATACCTTTTCTTATTTGCGCAGGTTATGGTTGTAGTCCATTTTGATTCCTTGTCTCTGATCACTGTACTAAAATAAGTAGAAAAAAATGTAAAAGCTGTGTTTGTCATCCATGCTTGATAACGTATCCGCGTCAAACTATTAGATATTTGTACTTTTATTTATATTAACTTTTCTAATATACTACACAAAAAAAAAGCAAAAGCTAAAGTAAAAGTAAAAGCTAAACCCACCCATGTTGTTTACAAAGGTTTATAATATTTCGATAGTATCTCACCGACGTTCTTGTCAAGATTGTAACTTTTATAGATACCCTCTATCTGGACATCAGCGTTCACCTGCCCTGTTTGTCCAGCTTTGTTTCCAGGTTGGCTTTTGTTGGTGGTCAAAGTATTTGTATTCTTGATTTCTTGCAAGAATAAATGTAGATTTTCTGAATTGAGTTTGTTGTGCACATTTTCCAGCTCGAAATCATCAGCATCCTGTCGGCTCTTTACAGTATCTAGCGACTTGTTTTCCTATTTATAACAATTCTCCTTCATTTATTTCTGCCCTAATAACTCAACTCTATTTCCATATTCGTGTTTACATCGCAGCTTTATCCCTATATACAAATATAATGCTAAATAGTATAATACCAGTGTATTACCTGTACAATCTTATGTCCTGGATCCACTGTAATCTTGGGATTCAGTAGAAATGACAGATTTTGCTTGAATATCTCCTGCTCAACCTCCTCGCCTCTGGAAAGAGATTCTGATGCTTCTCGTTCTACAGGTTTGCCCTCATTTCCTTCCGCTTTTGCCACGTCTATGTTTCTTGGTAATCTTTTCGGAACTGCTTTGGAAGCGCTTGATCCCATTTTCTATATTTTCTATATGTTTTTCCGTTTAAACAAGAGGTTTAAATTAAATCAATATAACACACAATTTTCGCCCTTTAATAACCAGTTGTGAGCCCATGCTCTTTTTTTCCCACTATTTTGCACAAACATTGCAAACCTGGTCGAAAGATTTGGCCAGATTAAATTAATTTTCCGATAATTTAACTGCCGAAAATTTTTTATCTATAGTTTTCCTCATAAACAAAAAATGAATGCCAAAGTATAAGCCAAACTTTGAAAATCTAAATCATTTGTTTATCCTGAGCTTGCTTTAGTGCTTTCTAATATCGCTTTTTTAAAATAGTCCTTTTCATACAAGCACCTCGAGCTTATATAAAAAAATGTTTTTCAATTCAAGGTTACAAACACGGGTCTACAATCATGGCTTTACCTCTATACTTTCGAAGGCCCGAACTCAATATTCAATGCAAGCGCAGTTGAACCTGTCAACCTTTGCGATGGCAAAATCAATCAAAACCCACCACTCAACCCCAATTACTGATTCCGCTGCTCATCCCAGCAGAATCTTCAGAGCATCTTACTCCTCCAAGGATAATGCGGACGAAAAACTAAAAAAAATCGACCAAGCATATTCGAAAATTAGCACTGAAGGCGCTAATGCAGCCAACGACAAATCCAACAAACACACAAAATCCATTGAATATATCAGAAAACACGATACTGAGGGTGTACTCGATCCAAACTCTGTAAACTACTTCACATGGGAGACCTTCTTTAAAATGAAGAATCGCGTCCGCATGGCAGAGAGAATAGCCTCGCTCCCTGGTGCTTTTGTGGGGCTGGCTACTGGCAGTGCCTATTTTTCAACCATTCCTCTTGGAAATATCATGATTATTAACGGAATTGATCCAACAATCATCGTTACACTTTTAGTTTTTACATGTGGAATTGTGGGCTATGCTTTTGGAAGAACCAGTGGCTCTCTTTTGTATCGCACATTCAACAGGAGAGTAATGGGAAAATTTAATATGGTAAGAAGATAGCACAGTTTTTGTATAATTTTTCCGACTCACCTCCCCCCCCCCGCTCTCATTTTACTTAATTTCAGCCTAGTTTATTCAATATTTGTTCCACATGTAAAGGTCTACAACATGAACATGAACTAATCGCAATAATTTATACGTTTGTAGAAAGAGGCAGACTTTTTTGATCACATCAAAAAGAACAGATCTGATCCTAGACTAAGTTCATACCGTAATCCCTTGCCTGATTATTACGGTGAGAGGATCTCTTCAGTAAAGCACTATCGTGACTGGATGAAAAAACAGAGAAAGCACGAGCTCAAAGGATTATCACTAATTAAAGAGGATTAGAGTCTGCATGGCTACTTTTCATCTTTCGGCCTTGATAAAAGCTTTTTGCATTCCTTTTTGACTCTTGGCTTTTGACTTTTGCTTATTTGACTAATTTATTTTGGATTTAGAGTACGGTTTTCTTTTACAAACTAAAAATAAAAATATACCAACATAAACATACAATCAAAATCAACAAGTACACGACGTATCGCATGTACTCTTTCCCCCTTAACCCACAACAACTCTACAGAAACTCAATAACAACTATGTGGTTACATATCATTTAAACGAGACTTAATGCTCTCTACAATCTCTAAATATGCATTCGCAGCAGGCGATTCTGGGTATGTTTCTACAAAAGACAAGCCTGAATCACACGATTTTCCAATCCGTGGATCAAGTGGAATCGACCCCAGATATGGGTATCCTAAGTCTAAACACATTGCCTTTGCTCCCCCAGTAGTTGGTGCGAATATGGTGTTTTCCTTCTTGCAGCTTGGGCATACAAATCCACTCATGTTCTCTACAACACCAATAACTTTAATCCCAGCTTTCCTGCAGAAATCCAGCTCCTTACGCACGTCCTGTAGCGAGATCTCTTGTGGAGTTGTGAGAAGTATTGCCCCATCTATCCCACTGTCCTTGAGAAATTGAACTACCGATAAATGCTCATCACTGGTTCCAGGTGGTGTATCGAACAGCAGATACTCCAACCCACCACCGCCCTCGCCTTCATCATTGTCCTCCTGCAAATATTCATCGTCTTCTGTCCAATCCACATCTCGTAGAAACTGTTTAATCAGCCCATTTTTTCTCGGCCCCCTCCATATTACCGCCTCTCCCTTTGTGGGCAACATAAACCCAACGCTCATAACTGCGATATTTTCTTTTACATAAACTGGCTCCCATCCTGTAGACGACTCGTGAATCTGATCGTCCTCACATCCCATCATTTTGGGTATCGATGGACCGCAAATATCTACATCTATCAAACCCACCCTTGTATTTTCGTCGCTGCCAAGGATGAATGTCAGTTGCGAAGAAAACGTAGATTTCCCAACACCTCCTTTGCCTGAAAGCACAAGAATTTTGTGTTTTACTCCCTTCAAGCGTTCTACAAGAACGGGAATGTCGGGATCTGGACCCTTTGGTGCTGATTCACATATTTGCTTATTTGGACAGCCTTCGCAATTTTCTGACTTGCCCGCCATTTCACTTTCTGGCCCCTAAGTAGATATTTATCGTCATTTTTTAGTTAAATCTAACTAGATTTTCAACAGTTATGTGTGTCTTTTCAGGAAGTACTACAAGGATCAAGAATAAAAAAAATCCACTAAATATGGAATGAATGTGTATTTACAGGGCAGTGTTCGTTTGCATTTTCCGGCCGTGATTCTGGAATCGTTTGTGCGTCCACTAGCTGATTCATTTTTTATCTAGTATACCGTATATCTGTCTTCTTAATTAATAGTATCTCGATTTTATTTCTAATGAAGTGTTTACGTCTTTTATATGCGGCTGAAAGTGTATTTGGTTATATACATATATTATTTAATTTAATTTAAGAACTGATTAATAATCAATCCCTATTGCTGCCAACTCTTTTCTAGGGAAATTACGCAAGAGTTTGCCGAATTTATGATTTTGTGATTTTGGGTTTGGGTTTAGGTTTAGGTTTGGGTTTGGGTTTGGTAAAAAGCTCACAAATGCAAACAACTGGAGCAGCCTATGAAGTATTAGCAATTTCAGCTAAATACGAGGACTAATTGAGCAATTTCTTATGATCAACCATGAAACGCACAAATCAACTTGAGCTCTGAAAAATGATCGTGATTCTGTGTTTCAAAAGCATTTAACAAGGCTTTATCGCGTATTTGTCTAGTAACAAATCTGAAGAGTGATATATCTATAAAATAAAATAAATAAACGCACACACGTAAATTGAATAAAAAGAACATAGGAGTACCAGGGTTTAGTGCTAAAACAATGAATCGAACATTTTCAAGAATTAACACTCGTATTTTTTCGAATGCATTCCAAAAAAGATTCTACAAAAACGACTCATCGCTTTATGACACAAATGCAAAAACAGGCTCCAGGGTTTGGGACATGAGAAGCGATACAGGTTAGATGCATGCGCCTATTTTATCTTATTTTTACACTAGCATTCATTTCAAAATCAATCTGCACGATAGAGTGTGGCTTTATACAATAGATGCCTTCTAAAATAATAGTCACTTTTATGTAGCCGTGTGGAATACTTTGTCAATCTGTATATAAGACCTATACCGCCGTATCATTAAGATATTTGATGCATAATTACATTTAACGATGCAAAAATAGTAACAAAACCTACTACTGAGATGCTACAACGAATGGCTACTGTAGAAACCGGTGACGATGTCTATGGGGTAATGATACACACCTTTTGAGTATTTTGATACCAAATTTTATTTTCTGATGTGCATATTCCAACCATTGCTTTATGTTACTTTATCAATAAACCAACGCAGATATTCGACTAATTAATTCACAATAATATTTAACAGGAAGACCCATCAATAAACAAATTGGAAAGGCGAATGGCGGATCTATGTGAAAAGGAAGACAGCTTGTTTTGTACAACGGGGACGTTGAGTAATCAATTGGGTCTAAGATCCCTCCTAACCGTACCCCCATATTCTGTAGTTTGCGACGAAGCATGCCATGTTAATGTATATGAAGCAAGCGGGCTGGCCTACCTTTCTCGTGCCCAAACTATTACAATTGCTGCAAGTAACGACAAGTATATAACTGTGGACGAAATTAAGAAAAAAATTGTTGTTGACGATGGAGATGTGCATTGTGCACCCACAAGAGTTATTTCATTAGAAAACACGATTAATGGAGTAGTAAGTATATTTACTTATCTTGAACCTTGTTTTTTAACTTGTGGTCTTATTGTTTAAATATTCAAAATGATAGTATATATGGCTAATTTACATGTCTGATTGCTATATGCGTTAGGTAGTTCCGCTAGAGGAAATAAGGTAATTTTACTTTCACAAAGTGAAGAT